>JAWNNO010006544.1:0-75735 GCA_035044985.1 Lordiphosa fenestrarum
TTGCCGGCAATTGGCCTTGGAGGCCCATACTAAACGTAGGCAACTAAAATTGGTGGCCGTATCGGTGACCAGCACCTTGGTGAGACAGAAATCAATGACATAGGACACATCTGGCACGGTAATGGAGCTTTCGGCTATGTTGGTGGTCAGAATGACCTTACGATGTCCGGCCGGTGGGGGTTCAAAGACATCACGCTGGGCATCGGGCGTCATCAGGGAATGACAGCGCACTATGGTGACCTTCATGTTTTGACTAAGGAAAATGCGGAGTACCATGAGAAATGCGGATAAACATGTGAAAGCATTACACCTACTTGTCGTCCATCATTTGGGCAATGTTCTCCGCCATGTAATCAATCTCATTGATGCCCGGCAGAAATATCAAAACCGCTCCCATACGCTTAGCCTCCTCATAACTCTGCTGGGATTGTCCCTCCGCTCGGCGTTCCATATTATCAATGACCAGAAGGATTTTGACAGCGGCAGCATAACCTTGCAGACTTATGCCGGGATCCAGCATCTCGGCCGGCTCCTCTCGCCAACTTATATTACTCAACTGATCGCGATAGAACTTGACCAGGGGATATTTCCGGCCATGACTCGCACTTATGACGGGCGGTATGGAACTTTTTGTTGAAAAATAGTTAGAAAACTCACGCGGATCAATGGTGGCTGACATCAAAATGATTTTGACATGGCGTGAATTGGTGGCCAACAGGCGACGCACAATAATCAATAGGAAATCCATATCCTGATCCCGCTCATGCACCTCATCGAGGACAATATGTGTGTAATGGGTAAGGGTTTTGGTATTGATCAACGAGTTGAGCAGCACTCCGGTGGTGCAGTAAAGCAGACGAGTATCTTCCAGATTTGACTGACGATGCAGACCCACTTGATAGCTGCAGACAGTGCCGGGTTGCCATTGACGCTCCTGGCACACACGATTGGATATGGAAATGGCAGCAATGCGACGTGGTTGGGTAACCACAATGTTGCAATATTGGCGATTCTTGAAACCCTCATCCAGAATATATTGCGGCACCTGAACAAGAGAAAAAAAATTGCAGTTTAAATTTGGCGCCTGGTGTTGGGCTTGGATCAGTGTTGTAAAACGATTTCGATAACTATGTTGACCGATATATCGATAGCTCCAAGTAGCGTTACCCAGCAATTTAAATTTCCCGCCTGGCCATTAGTGTGTGAAAGTCAGTGTTGGAAAACTCCTTCGATAACTCAGTATATCAACATATCGATAACTTTATGTTTGCTCCACCAAAATGGAACTCAATGTCTTTGAAGACTGCTGGCAGCTGGTGCAACGTTTCCAACGTCTTGCCTTGGACGAACAACATGCTCAATTTGAACTCTTTTGCCGCTGCTGGGAGGACCTGCAAATGCAGCATTTGTACTCCGCCCAAACGAATAACATCGAGGTGATAGCCACCACCTTGGCTGCTCTGCATGTGGCCAAACGTTTGGCCTGCGGACGCCGTGCCAATGGAGATCCCTTTGAAGCTGACCGATCACAACGCCTGGCTGGATTTTATCTGCTGTATGTCATCTACAACAAACAGCCCACACAGCATTTTGTGAAGATAGAAGTCTCGCCCAGCACTTGGCACAAGCTCTGCAGCTATGTGCAGGAGCTGTGTAACGAGTCTCCCGAGCGGCAAGACACCCAGCAGGTGTGTTACATCTTCTGGCATTTGGTTCAGCAACAAGGAGCCTTTCGATTCACCGCTCTGGACTATTGCCAGGCTTTGGATGGCCTGGTGGCCTATGACACTTTGGAGAGCATCTATGGCACCAAAAACAGAACCCAAAGCTTGGTCTTAAAAAATCAACTAGTGCGCTTTAATCATGCAAATCTGCTAGACGATCTGGAGGGTTTGAACGAGTTGAACCGGGCGTTTCCATCTCTCTGTATGCTGGAGGAGGCCTATAACAAGCAGAAGGAGAAACTAGAAGGACAGGAGCAGCCATTGCCAGAGACAAACATATTTGGTCAATTGCAGGAGGTCTTTGATGAAATAACCCAACTGTTGGTGGGAAGTAAGAAAAGGGAGGGAGCTGATGGAGAAAACGATGACGACGACAGCAGCGACACAGATACTGACGATTTGGAGCAGCAGCAGCCCACCACATCGGCCAGCGGCCAACTGGAGTTGCGGCAAAGGGTGCGTTTTAAGGCCATGTATGGCGAGGAAGGTAAAAAGAAGTCTCCATCTAAGAAGGAGCAATTGAAGCAGCCAGCAACTGCTTCAGCAAATGAACCATATCAACGTCGCATGTCATCGGCCACAATATTTGTCAAGAAATTACCCATGGAGGTCGCACAGGAGTATGATGTGGAGGAGAAGCAGACGGAGGCAGAGAAAGAGTAAATTATTGTAGTTGTAACTTCTTCAGTAAAAACATGCCGAACATTTTCTATTATCTTGTAAGGGGAGAGGAGAGAGCCCCGCCCCCCTAGTTTCCCTAAGAAGTAAAAGCTGTGAAGAGAATGTTCTATTAATTTAAAGAAGGAAATAAGATTAGAAAGAAACTTTTCCGTTAATAAACCATATTAAGTTAGTTAATAAATTAATATATATCGACTTCTGTTTAATATTCGTCTTTTCTTAATTTATGCCCGAAAAATAGAGAACGTACGAATGATACTTCTTATATAAGATCGTTCCTTTGGTAGCTATGCGATATACTCCTCCGATTTTGATAAAACTATTCAGAATTTTACAAAAATCTGACTAAAGTAGTTAACTTTCAAGTCCACAATCCTCACACCATCGATTCTAGAAGAGCTTTACCATATAATCGTTCGATTTCGATCAAACATGTTAGAACTTTGTCTGTCTGTCTGTCCGTATGAACGCACAGATCTCAGAGATGGTAAGAGATAGAGGTTTGACGTGTATGGGACATATGCTTCTTATGTCTACAGGCAGATCAAGTTTATTTTCAATTTTGTCCACGCCCCCTCCCGCCCCCGCAATTTAGAAAAAACGTCATATCTCCCACAGTTTTGAAGATAGATGGCTTGTTCCTTCTGGACATATTTAGTTATTAGAATAACTTATCGATCTGTCAAAGGAATGAAGAAGATAGGATGAACGGTTTTCGAGTTAAGATCAAAAGACAAAATTTCTTGGTACAGAGTATGTTATAGTCGGGCTTGACCGACTTTCTTTCTTGTTTTTTTATGAATTTGTTCTTACTTGAGGTACAAAATTGCATTTTAGGTCAATAGAATTAACATAAGATTCTAATTTTTCATCTTTTTTGGACCAGAATAATGTAGTACCGGCTACTTCCGGCCTAAGATTGATATTTCTTTATACTTTGGATCTGAACGGAAGTCACTAGTCTTATTTCGTTCTAGTGAAAAAAAACTTTTTTGTTTTTCATGCAAACGTCTCCAAACTCTGTATTTACTAGTTTTCAATGCTTCTCCATGATTCTGCCAAGTTTGATCGAAATCGGACATCTATATAGTATAGCTGCCATAGAAAAGTAAGGTTAGAAAACTAGTCTTAGTAATTAAAACCTTTTTGTTTTTAATATAAACCTGTCTAAAATAGTCAAATATTTATTTTATAAGCTTTAACAAAATTCTTCAAAGTTTTGTCAAAATCGGATGACTCTAGGATATAGCTGCCATAGGAATGATCGGTCCAGAGACTAGTTTTAGTAAGAAAAACTTTTCTGTTTTCAAAGATAACGCCTCCAAACTTTGTATTTCTTAGTTTGCTATGATTTCCCATAATTCCACTAAGTTGAGTCGAAACCGGACAACTATATAGTATAGCTGTCATACAAAAATAGAGTCAGAAAAGTAGTCCCTATGAGAATAACTTGTTTGTTTTCAGCGGAAATGTCGTTCAAATTAGTTTAAAAAAAAGTGCTGCAAGGGTATACAAAATTCGTCCGAGCCGAAGTTAGCTTTCCTCTATTTTTTTTTTTTTAATTTTACCCCCTTTCGCCTTCCACAGTTGGTCCCAACCACACCGAAAGGAAAATTATTGGCAGAAATGAAATCAGAGCACCCAAAAATGCTTTAAAACGATAACCCATTCGGTTTTCTTTAGATTTTACCCCTTTCCCCAACCACTCTGACAGGAAAGATATTGCCAGAAACGAAATCTGGGCACCCAAAAGCCCATAAGCCGATAACCCATTCAAATATTTTAAGATTTTACCCTTTCCCCCACACTTCAGATCGAAAAACTATTACCAGAAATGAAATCAGAGCACCCAAAAACCCACTGAGTACTGATTTTGACCTGTTTGAAGCAAAATACGACGTTATTACCTAGGAGTAGCAATTGTTTTGGTACACGTATTGAGCATACTCGATCTCGAGAATGCATCCATCCAACTTAAAGGCTATTTAACAAGTGGCATTTATGCCATGAATATGAAGATATGCAATTTTTGGGATGTTGCGTTCACTGGAAATCACCCGAAACTTTGTGTATCGTTTAGTGAATTTATTTGAGAATACTGATGAAATAAAAGACCTTGCGAAATCCGGTCGTCCGCGCATTGTGCGAACGCTACAAGTCGTGAAAGATCGAATTCGTCGAAATCCATTGCGCAAGCACAAAATCAACTTAAGTGAGAGGTATAGCAGCAAGGATAGCAACATAAGCACTGCGAGGGCGTACGCTGATGACTGAATCTCTGCAATCTGATGCAGGAAGCTTACTCAACACACTCAGAGTGGACAGCATGACCTTGGAATAAGTCAAATTAAAACAGAACTCGTTCTTTTCACCCACTAACACCCGATTTAACACTTTCACGTCTATAAAATACACACCTAAAACGGTACGATTTTTGCCAGTAATAGAAAGACATGCTCAGACACAATGACTTCTGTAGAAGCTGCCATTCAGTGGACGAGGATGTACAATAGCGGTACAGCGCTTAGCAGAAGGCAACTCGAAGTTTTTGAAATCGGCCCTTAAAAGTCATACACGTATGTCCAAAGTAAATCGAATTTGAACCACTGTACATCTTTACATGTGCTTGCAATTACAAATGTGCCATCTATGCATTTGATGATCTTTGGTTGTAGCAAAACAGTTGCAGAACAGCAAGATCAGTTCGCAAAAATTTTAAAGAGCTAGTTCAAACTGGCATTCACATACCTGCGTGGTCTTGCCACAACCTGTCTCGCCTTTAAGAATCACCACAGGATGCTCCTTGATGGCCGCCATGATCTGCTCGCGCTGTGCATAAATAGGCAAGTTCTTGTCTCGATTTAAATCGAAGCGATATTTGCTGTAGTACTCCTCATCGGTACGAACTTTGGGTGCTTCGTCGTCTTCCTCTTCTTCGCTGTCCAAGTCATTTAAAGTCTTATTCCGTTTGGCTGAGCCAGGCCCTTCGATAAGCTGCAAATACAGAATAAACAAACAAATTTTACTATCTGCGCCTTCTTCTTCTTTCCCCCACCCAACACTTACCCCGTCCATGAGTTTCTTCTCTTGCTCGACGATCTCGGCGACATATTCAGTGCCCACTATTTCGCGTTTGGTGGGCTTAGCTTCGAAGGATTCAGTGACCAGAGCCTGGGCATCGCTAGTGACACAACCGAGTGGAGCGACTTCCCGTTTAAAGTCTTTGGAAAAGTCAAAAAAGTCCATTATATCGGAATCCATTTTGAAACTCGAGAACTTGCTCCACGATCGCTTAGAAATATACACAGCGTCTTAGCGCGTTGATAGTTGAACGGTAAATGTCAAAGCCAACCTAAAAAGTCCCAAAGTGGGGAATTTTTTACTTTGGTATTTTTGACAGCTGGTCAGTCTAAGCCGAGACCTATCGATACCTTCTTGGCATCGATAGCTGTGACGGCAGTTCAGTGTTTAAAAAGATTTCAAGCAAGCAGGTTGTGTGTGTGCGGGTGCAGCTGCATGAATATTTCGAACAAAATATCGCGCAACAGGTGTCTCAATTATTAAATATTAACTAACAGCAAATAAGACCAATCGTCGCGTAAGCCAAAGAAACAACTTAACAAACAAACAAAGCAAAAGTGTAGACCCCCAGCAACAGGAAAGAAGCCAACCAACAAAAAAAAAGGCAAGGCACCAACAACAACACCTGTTTGCCTGCATTCCTGGTCTCTGTTTGTGCTCTTCTTCTACCTCCGCTTCTTCGGCCACTTTGCCCGTGTTAACTTGGAGTGTGTTTTGATTTATTTAATTTAAACAAAATATTAAACATTTTGATTGAATTTGCAACTGCAACATTTTCATTTCCCTGCCGCCTCGTAAGATGGAAAACAACAACAGAAAATAAATAAAAAAAAAAATAATATATACAAACCGGTTCAAACGAAAACGTCGAAAGCAAAACCCCAGAAAAGGCGCCCAAAAGAGCAAGCGAGACAACAACAATAAAATAAGAAAACAAAAATTTCAAAACGAAATTCTTGTACGAATTGTGCATTAAATTGTTGTTGTTAATGTTTTGTTAATTATTTTTTTTCGGCCCTTATCGCTTAATCGTCCAAATCCAAAACGAAAGTGAACGACAAATCACCTTTTTAGGCAACTATTTTTTGTATTTTTTGCTTATCATCTTGCAAACATCACGAGCATCATTAAGGTGAGTAACAGCAACAACAATAACAATAAGAAATTCAATTTCCATTTTTTAAGTCGGTCATCGTCTAAATTTAGAAGCCACGAGGCACGTGAGATAATCTCTTCAAGTGTCCCTAATATAGGGCCATAAAATGCAAGCGATAAGAATTGACGTACTATATATCAAAAGCAGCCTTCAGATTAGACCGAAAGTCTACGGAATTAGTGATAAAAAATTACGTTTGATGTGCAAGAGTAGTTAATAAGATTTTATATTCATTGTTTTATGTATATAACCCTCAAGGCACTCTTGGTGAATCTTATTTTTTTTTTAAGACATTTTCGATTCCGATCAAATCCGGCGGAATCCACATTCTTAAATATTCCCGCATCCTCAAGATGTCTCAGTAATTTTGATTTTAACTTCAATTTTCCATTGGGTTTCAATCAATTGAATCGAAGAAATTCCATTTTATATTCATTGAAGTTGGATTAAGACCCGATTTCTCATCTTATAGATAACTGCAATGTGCAATGTGTCAGATAAACTTTTATTTTTGACTCTGTATGCTTATGTGTCAGATAGCTCTATATAACCAGCACTTTCGTTTAGGAACCCTTTTATCTCATCTGACTCGGTCAATTCTGCTTGACTAATTTCCCGATATATCCGACTCATTCATATGAGACGAAACATCGAATGGACTTTTTTCATGTTAAAGATATTGCACATTTGTCTGCCATTTAATTTCTTTTCTCTCAGTCACAGAACATCTGCCCCATATACAAGATATATGGACCCAAGTTTATGTACCAGTCGGTCAAATAGTTCAGAGCTAATTAGAGTGTTGATAGTTAAGATGCTTAAAGCCGGCAGGTATGGAAAACTGTAGGCGATAACAGCATTGAAATAAGCTACACAGAAAAACTATTTGGAGATAACATCAAGCTCACAAAATTGATTTTATGTCGACCTTCGGATTGAAAATTTAAGCAAAAGTCGTACTACATCCGCTATCCGAGGTCAAGTCAATCCCATTCGTACTTGAAATGAGAAAATTCGGAGTTGACCGACTTCTGACAACGTTTAGGATTGGTTGGATTCCTGATATCTCGAATTTGTTTGTGCTGTGTACATTAGAGCGTACCTGCCTTGTATGAAAAAAAAAATGTTTTTCTTATTCTTTGAGGCTCATAGCTCAAAAAATTCAGAATATTGTATAGAGAATTTAACGAAAATCCAAAATCAGATATCTTAAGGTTTAATGGTGCCGATGAGGCTTTAAAGTTTCTAATTTCCCCGTAATTTATTTTTGGATTATCAATGTAGGCAGAGAACTTTTACCAAAATGTCAAAAATTATTCAAATACTTCATAAATTGTAAAGCTAGCAACACGATGGGAGGGCACCAAATTAATGATTCTTCCGAATGTAAAACGCTTTGAATTTTCTCTTATAATTACTTCTTCTTTGTCTTCGTTGAGTACTTTGAACAAATATCCAGAAACCCCATGCTTGCAGATTAGATTCTGACAAAATTCAATTGATGATATTAACTTCTGTAAATTCCAATAGTTATGCAATCTAAACAACTTTCTTTAGTCATATACTCATGCAATGTTTAACCTTTTATGAGAAATTTAAAAGAGAGTTATCTGGTTGGGTTTGTGAAATCGGCCCTCGTCTAAGAAAATATCTTATTAATAGGAGTCTTCCGTGCAGTGCAGTTTTATTGTTAAGAGCTTAAGCCAGTCCAATTTATCGCTGGTCATTAAAAACAACTAAAATAAAATTATATAAGGGTTGAATTTTTAATAGGCATAGTTTTATTGTACAATAAAACGAATATAAATAAAATTCATTATGGTTTCTCAAAGTTCGTCAGGTCGTCAATCCAACGATTTGTTAACTTCTGCCGACATCTTTTATACAGGGTGCGCCATATAAAGTGTCGGTATGGCAACACTGAATAACTTTGACATTTACCAACCGATTGCTTTTGTTAGACATGTTTTGGAAACATCAATCTAGTACAATTTTGACCATGGAACGCTTCATACCAAAACAACATGCCGAAATAGTGACGCTGCTCATCGAAAATAATCGTTCAATTGTGCTAACAATTGGAAACAAATTTTGATGACCGATGAGGCCCATTTCACGCTTTCTGGTGGTGTTAATTGTCGCAAAATTGTCGCATATGGGGCACGGAAAATCCACACCGCATCCATGAAATACCTTTACACGACCAAAAAGTGACTGTTTGGGCCGGTATCAAAAAGAGGCGATATTGACTGGCCACCCAGATCTCCAGATTTGACCGCCCCAGACTTCTTTTTGTGGGGCTATTTAAAAAGCAAGGTTTACGCCAGCGATCCACAGACCATTGAAGAGCTTAAGGCCAACATTTGTGCCGAAATCGCCACTTTATCGACTGAGACGCTCGAAAGAGTGATGGAAAATGCCGCAAAAAGGGCACATTTTGTTGTGGCCAATAAAGGCGGCCACTTGATTGATGTTGTGTTCAAAAAGTAGTCGAAATAAATTGTACAGGACCAAATTAAAGGAACAAGATCAATATATAGCAATCGGTTGTTTGTTTTTATATTTATTCAGTGTTGCCATAGCGACACTTTATATGGCGCAACCTGTACTGTTGAACAGTGTTTTTCCCAAATCCATGGCATATCCCAGATTAAATGGCACATCACGACGCCCTTCTACATTCTGCATGGAAGCAATTAATCACAAATTTGGTGCCCTCCGATTGTGTTGCTAGCTTTACAATTTGTGAAATATTTGAATATTTTTTTCGACATTTCGGTAAAAGGTCTCTGCCTACATTGATAATTCAAAAATAAATTTCAAGGAATTTCTGAAACTTTAAACCCTCAACGGCACCATTAAACCTAAAGATATCTGATTTTGGATTTTCGTTAAATTCTCTATAAAATATTCTGAATTTTTTGTGCCATGAGCCTCAAAGAATCAAAAACTTTTAAAATCGTATGGAGAAAAGTACGCCCTAGTGTACATAAACTCCTTTTTATACCCTTGCAAAGGGTACTTTAATTTTGCCCAGAAGTTTGCAACGCATAGAAATATTAATTTCCGACTCCATAAACTATATATATTCTTGATCAGGGCGACGAGCTGAGTCGATTTAGCTTTGTCCGTCCGTCTGTCCGTCTGTCTGTCTGTCTGTTTCTACGCGAACTAGTCTCTCAGTTTTAAAGCTATCGAGCTGAAATTTTGCACAGAGTCTTCTTTTTGCTGCACACTACTAATATGTCGGAACCGACCGGATCGGATGACTATATCTCATAGCTCCCATAGGAACAATCGGTCGGAAAACTAGTTTTAGTATGAAAAACTTTTTTCTTTTCAATGGAAACGTCTCCAAACTTTGTAATCGTAGGTTTTATATGTTTTTTTTATAATCCTACCAGTTTTTATTAAAATCGGACAACTATATGGTATAGCTGCCATACAAAAGATAGGTCTGAAAAACAGTCTTAGTTAGAAAAACTTTTTTGTTTTTAATGGTAGCATCCTGCAATTTTGTATTTGTTTGTTTCTCGTGCTTTTACATAATTCTACAAGTTTTTGTCCAAATCGGATGACTATATCATATAGCTCCCATACGAACGATCGGTCGGAAAATGGGGAAAAAATTTTTTTTTGAAAATATTTAAGCGAGCACTTGCAAGGGTATAAAAACTTCGGCACAGACGAAGTTAGCTTGGCTTTCTCGTTTAAACATTATTATAAAGGTGATTGCCATTGCAAGAGTCCTAGATTCAGGATAATGCCCAGATATTCATTCACTTACACGGTTGACCTCCCTTTTTAAATGTCAACATTTTGGATTCTTCGATCTGAATTCAAATTTTTACAAGTTCAAGAAGGAAAATAAACCAAAAGTCTAGTATTTAAATTGCAGCTAGTACAATTACTTCGCATATTTAAACAAGGCAAAGGCTTCCTTCATTTTAAAACAAGAAAGAAAGTCGGTCAAGCCCGACTATAACATACTCTGTACCAAGAAAATTTGTCTTTTGATCATAACTCGAAAACCGTTCATCCGATCTTCTCCATTCCTTTGGCGGATCGATAAGTTATCCTGCTAACTAAATATGTCCAGATGAAACAAGCCATCTATCTTCAAAACTGTGGGAGATATGACGTTTTTTCTAAATTGCGGGGGCGGGAGGGGGCGTGGCCAAAATTGAAAATAAACTTGATCTGCCTGCAGACATAAGAAGCATATGTCCCATACATGTCAAACCTCTATCTCTTACCATCTCTGAGATCTGTGCGTTCATACGGACAGACAGACAGACAGACGGACGGACAGACGGACAGACGGACATGGCTATATCGACTCGGCTGTTGATGCTGATCAAGAATATATATACTTTATGGGGTCGGAGATGCTTCCTTCTGGATGTTACATACTTTTGCACAAACTTATAATACTCTATGTACCTTCGGTACAGAGTATAATTATATTTTGGTTCTTATCTATTGAAAAACGCCTAAGATGTCTTAAATGAGAATTAATAATTCGACTCTGTATTGGCGTTTCAATTTACTTTTATATTCCTCTACTCCTCTTCAATAAGACTTCCCAGTGCTGAAAAGACAATATTATATACAAGGTCCTAGGCGAACCAAGACCGAATCACACTGAACTGGCTTATCATACCGAACCACGCACCAAATATCTCTGCTTGAATAAAGATTCGCTTCGGTAAAAAAATTGTAATCCCGTAAAATATGTGTAATATTGCGCAGGGTCTTGTAGAGATGCCCTAAGGAAATCATATTCAAACTCGAGCTATTAAGACTATGAGAAGAGAAATAGTGCCAGAGTGAGTTGAAAAATGAAAAGCTTGCCGCATGGACGCTTGTTTCTTTCTGTTTTTGCTCGAAAAAGAATCGTTTTAAGTACGCTTTCGAACATAAATCGAACTTCATTTGCTCCCCTGGTTCCAAAACTTTCTTAAAACTTTCGGAGGCCGAATCACTCTATCGATTTTTGAAAATTATCAATTCCGACTCGACGAAATCGAAATCAGTAACAGTCATGAATGTTAATGATTGTAGTACCATTCAATTATTGTTTGACATATCAAATAGCTTTGTATTTTAACCGATTCGCATCAATACCGAAATGATTCAAAAATTTAATGACCCAAAAATCTTAGATTTGATAGGTTAAGGAACCGGGCGGAACCTTAGACTTTACAAGAGTTTCAAGGCCCCAGAACGAACCTTCTGCAGAATTTTAGAGGCTGCAGCCTTGTTTAACCTCATTTATCATTATCCGCGATGCTGTGGACCGAGTTCATTATGTTTATATATGCGTTTTTATTAAGAACTGTGATATATTAGCCTCTATCTGATTCCTCGGAATTGGAGTTTAGGTTAGGTTGCAATTGCTGAGAGCGGCTTGTCGAATCTGGCTTTAGAAACTCATAAAGACATAGTAGTAGTAGCAGGGCTGCAAACCGGGTTTGAACCGAACCGGTTCGAACCCGGAATTCCGACTTTCAGATTACTGTGAACCGAACCTCGAACCGAACCTCTTACGGTATTAAAGCTGAACCTGAACCTGTTCAGAACCTATAATTTCGGTTCGGTTCAACAATTATTAAAGACATGAAAAAAGTTGACCTATTTCCTAGCAACTTCTTCTCTTATCCTGATGGTTCTGGAAGACTGAGTCTTACAAACGGCAGGAAGGTTTAATGTAAGCATCCATAAAAATGTTCAGAATTACCATTAGAATCCCTAGCCTCTGTTTTTTAAGATCCTTTTCTCCAAAGCTTACTGAATTATTCACAAAATAAGAGCTTAACATTACTGTGGAAACACTTTTGTTACGGAAATCGACGCAATTTCCTTACAGTTTATTTCGTTTTTAGGTCGATTACTATATAAACTTGTATAAAGCTTGGCTGAACCAAGGTTCGAACCAAAACCTTGACCCAGAAACCTTGAACCTCCAAATTCTGAACCTGAACCATTGGTAAATTTTGGTTCGAACCCGCGAGCCGGAGATCCACGAAATTTTTTGGGTTTGCAGCCCTGATTAGTAGTAGTAGTAGTTCCGGCTGATCCCAGACCCTTAGCATTTTGAAATTTCTGATTGCTTGCAAGGTTTTGGCTAAGTATGTACAACTCACAAGAGATATTGAATCAGACTTTAATAATAATAATTATTTCCATTGCACTTTTTCCACACAACTTTTGAATATTTCTCTAGCAGATTTGAACTCCAAATGTATTGTATATGCTCCACATACTCTTGCATTTTTCCTCCGTTCATTGACACAACCTTAAACAACATTTTTTAACTTTCACTGAATTTGCTCGCCAAAATTGGCATAAATCAACTGAGACTCCAACTCCGACAACAATAACAGCAACGGCCGCCACAATGTTGTAAAAGCCAGCTCCAATTTTTTGTAACAAATCAAAAATGTTTGCTTGCTTTTGTTTTCATTTTAGTTTATGTAATTTTCAAGCTAATTTTGCAGGCTTCATTAATGATTAAAGAAGCTGATTATGAGATAATCAGCCGAAAATTGCTTAACAAAAATATAAAAAAAAAATCATAATAATAACACACGAATGAAGTCATGAGCTATGGCAGTCACAATAAGATGGCTAATTGAAAGAAATCAAAATGCAGGAAAAGCGCGATTAACAAATCGTTTTCTTAACTGATTTTTTGTCTGGTTTCTGTTTCCACTTTAAAGTTCTATGATTCCTACTAACCCAAGAATCCATAAGTTACGCTCCAATAATTTTCAAGCCATCCTTCTGCTTCTAGTCTGATTAATTCGCCCGCTACTCAAGTCCAAGCGAACCGCCCAAATGCGGCAGCAGTTGATCAACAACAACAACAACAACAATAATAATGGCAACCTCCAATGTGTCTTGGCCATGTCTCCCACCGTCGCGTTGTTCATGTCAATTTCAGTCACAACAGCCTTGTACCGCTTCCATACATACAAACCGACTTGTACTGTACATACAAAAATATATCGCTTATTGGATAAGTAAAGGCGATTGCCGTTTTAATGCCTTTTTTTTGCGTGTGTGATCCAAAAACAACAACGAACGACACATAAACCATAATTAAAATCGAAATCGCTTGCCCCCAAAAAGCCGAAGTAGTCACCCATCGACAGAAACCAGAAAATGCGCGCTTGCGCATTGCGCACCTGTTTCTGAATCGGCCAGGTTTTATGAAACAATTACGAATACAGGCAGCAACAACAAAACCAAAACCAAAGTTGAAATGAACGCGCCAAGTAGTGGCCAACAAGCAAAAGCGCGCGGGCACACAGCAGTTGGCCAAGTTGGGGCGACTTGGGGGCTCAAGATTATTGCAACGTTATTTTTGTTGGATTGTGGCATGGGCATTGCCAATTGCACAGTGGGTTAGGCTTAAAGATAATGGGTAGAATTATGTAGTATAGATGGGTACAGGATCTACCATAATCAGTCATTTTAAGACGAGCCTAGACATCTTCACTAAGTTGCTCGAGATGAGAATAGATACAATAGAAATCAGATCAAAACTGCACAAAAATTCTACATTCAAAAATATATTGGTCATCTGATCAATATCTGTGAAGATATTTTGCGAAAAAATGTGAAATGCGATGTTGGAAATCCTGGCTAAATCTATTAATCATCCGATTAACTTGATATTCGGTTTGTATAAAAGCATGCAAAACAATTTTTCCACCAGGAAAGGCAAATTACCGAAGATTTTTGTATGTCAATCAGTGTTTTGCACCAATTGACTTGAAATTCGGTTTTCTCCGATTTTCAAAAATCTGTCCCCCGGAAGCTAAAAGTGCACAGAAGTCATTGTTTTGGGGTGATCTAAATGAATCTCAGTTTTGTAAGCTCTTGGGGCCAAATACATTTCTAAGCAAGTAGCAAGCCAAACCGAAGACTCTGCTGATATTTCCCCTAATTTCAACGCCCAATTTATGAGCTGTGATATATTGAATTGGAATTTTATAAGAAACAATTTTAAAAAATTCTTCAGAATAATGTTTTTAACATACATTCGGAATTTCGGGTGTTGGTTTGGTATAATGTGCAATATTTTATCAAAAATACAGTTTGGAACACGCAGCTGATTTAAGTTTTCACACAAAATATGTTAAAAAGTCAAATAAGTATCATGTATCAAAGATCAAATCAAATCTGATATTAAATTCTTTCCCCGAACGTTCCGAAAAAAATTTTCAGATTTTATGTGAATTTCAGAACATAAAACTAATCTCTATTTTTATATGGTAATGAATTATTGTATTCTACGTCTGCTTTTCGATTCGATTTCGACGACAGGTTATCTTTGACGTAATGTTTGTTGTAATAAGTACCATTACCTTTTCAATAATTGAAACAATTTACGTATATCTTTACTTATTTGGATAATGTAATTCTCTTATAGTGCACAAACGGAACCTCAAAATAAAGTGTTTTGACTGCTTTTTTTCTCAGAGTAGAACCCAAACCAAATATATAAATGTAGTTACAAAATGAACTGAATATAGTTTTACGGCACGAACGATTCATGAAATAATTACGATAATTTTGAACGAATCATGGTTCATACACACAATGGCATCTCTGACACTTTCTTTAAAGCATTATACTTCTGGCAACGTTTTGGTTATGAACTTGTTTAAATTTGAGTCCGTTATCCTTAGGATCTTGTTAAATGCACCGGTGTCGCATTAACCCAACTGTGCCACGCACGATAAGATACCATTTTGTCAGTTAAATACCATACAACACTACTCAAATTTTCTAGTGATAATACTTATTAAACATAAATACATTTTAAAAAAATTCTGAAAAAAATTAATAAACTATATTTACGATGTTTGACCTTTATTTACTCATAGAACAGGCACGAATCACGGTGCTCACGGTCGCTTCGTGACACACCGTGACACGTTCAAATAACGTCACGAGTGCAGCTCTAGTAGGAAACGTAAAAAGTCCAAATAAAGAAATATTTTTCAAAAAGTCGAGCAGTTTTTAAAAAAAAAATATTTGGTTTTTTTTACTTTTCCTAGTTATAAATTTCATAGTTTTTGGTTTCCTGGATATATTTTTCCTAATTTCGAATCTTCGAAGTCTTAGCTTCCTTAACAATAATACTTAATTTTAGTTTTCTTTTCTTAGATATTTTCGTTCTTAGTAATATTTGGCCTAATTCACAAAGGGAACCCAAAATTGGATTTAATATAACCCATAAAATGTTTCGTTGCCAGCAGGAAACATGAAATACTTTTACCTTGATAATGTTCTTAAGCACACTTCAACTAAAATATTCAAGTATATCACTTATATAGATTTCTGGAATCGATTTAAAGAACTTATTGAATGAAGATAAGCCACTTTAATCTTATTAATATGAACAAAAATATTAGAGTGCTTTACAAATTGCTTGAAAAAAAAAATAATCTTAATCTAACATCAACTTGTTTAGACCCCTTGATGCACACTTTGAATTCGCAAATCAAATTTCCAATTCTTCTATGGGATTTTATTGTGCGATTTGGTACATAAACTCTACTCTAAATACTTTAAGGTGTCGTAAAGATTTGATTTGCTACCTACTTTCGTTTCCAATTAGTTGCCAATAGCTGCAATTCGAAATGTTCAATAATAAATTTGAAATTTTATGTGTGCATTTTAGTGGGTATGGCTTAGATTTGCGACTTGACTGAATAGGAGGCGCTGCCATAGCCCTCAAACCGTCTGAGATATGCTCAGCTACAATTTTGGCTATGAACTGGAAATTTGGTGAGTAGGTTATCAAGTTGGATATTATACAGAGTGAATCGGTTCAAAGTTGGTTCGGAGCCATTGAAATATGTGGGTTTGGCTTTCAAACTCCCTCAAAATGGTAACGAAATTTTGTTGAAGAATTTTTAATATGTACATTAAAATTTC
Organism: Lordiphosa fenestrarum; assembly: GCA_035044985.1. Taxonomy (NCBI): domain Eukaryota; kingdom Metazoa; phylum Arthropoda; class Insecta; order Diptera; family Drosophilidae; genus Lordiphosa; species Lordiphosa fenestrarum. Next base: position 16,597 of record JAWNNO010006544.1, read on the forward strand.
ATCAAAATTTCTTGTTAATTATATATGAATCTCCCATAATTTGTACCACTCCCACCGTACTTGAGTGAGTGGCCCGGTTTTGCCTACGAATAGGCAAACCTCCTCCTCCCTCCCATACGTTTCTTTACTCTTCTCACGCCCCTTGATCGACTCGATTGCTGCTCGATCGCTAGCCTTTTTAGCTTTGGCGTAAAATTGCAGAGCAATGTTGTTGTTGTTGTTTTTGTTGTTTGCCATTAAGGCAACAACTGCTACACACAGACACACACACACACACACACACATCGATATTAACTATAAGAAACCTGTAGAATTTACAATTACAACAACAAAAACTACTACACTAACTGGTAGCTTCGAGTATCTGCGTCAATGCTGGGCGCATTTGCAATTGAAGCGTGGCTCAAAGTGAGCACACATAACCCGCCCGGCCCCCTCCCTCTTATCTAAGCATCGCTTTCTGGCTTGTTTGCGCCGTTTGTGTGTTTGAACGTGTTTTTTATATAACATTTTTTTTTTATGTGCATAGTTTTGTGAGCGCAGCTTGTTTTTTGTTTTATAAAGTTGTTGTTGTTGTTGTGGTTGATGTTGATTTCTGCATATTTTGTTTTTGGTGGGAATATTTGGCATTTGTTTTGGAATTTTGTTTTGAGTTGGCTAAAATATGCACACACACACACACTCGCACAAAAACCAGAGACCACAAGGGGGCAGGATGAATAATTGCAAAACTGGGTGGCGAGGAGGGCGTGCATGACATGAGTCATGTTTGTTTGGTATTGGAGTGGGCCAATAAGCTAGAAAGGAGTTGGTTAAACCCAAAGTAAGACAGTGAGAGGTTTTTTTTATTTATTTATTGATAATTAGAGCAGAACTAGCCAAAGAATTTAGTGATTGGATAAATTTGGATGTTCTTGGACGGGGCATTTGTACGAATTTGAAAGTAAAAGAAACGCAACTGTTTGTTTTTATTCATCAGCTGATTTCTAGTTTCATGTAAAAAACTTAAGCAGTCTCGCCTGAACGCTGAGATCAAAGACGAATTTAAGCGAAAAGACTTAGCTAACTTTATCTGGGCCGAAGTTTGAATACCCTTGCACTTTGCTGACTTAGACAAAATTTTGTAAAATCGATCTGAAAGCATATATTATTGTTACTTGCCGGGTTAAAGAACGCTACAATTGACAAAAAAAAAGAGAATTTTTAAGTAAGATTCATTTTCCGACAGATCGGTTCTATGGCAGACATAGGATATAGTCATCCGCTGTTGACCAAATTCTCAAAATACCTTTAAAAGCATCTAACATTCAAAAGAAATGAGTTTAGAAGCTGTAACAATAAAAACCAAAATTTTTTACTCTCTTAGGCCAATTTTTCAGTTGATATTTCTTATGGCAAATATGTTATTGTCATCCGGTCCTGATATAATCTTGCAGAATTGGGTGAAAGATTATAAAATAAGAAAATAAGAAATTTTAAGACTGTACCATTAAAAAAAAACATGTTTTTCTTACTAAGACTATTTCTCAGATCTTTCTTTTGCAAGGCAACTTTACCATTTTCGATTTTCACTTATGAAAAGGCATAGGAAACCAACTTATACAATAAATATACAGACGTTTCCATCGGAAAACAAGAAAGAAAGTCGGTCAAGCCCGACTATAACATACTCTGTACCAAGAAATTTTGTCTTTTGATCATAACTCGAAAACCGTTCATCCGATCTTCTTCATTTCTTTGGCGGATCGATAAGTTATCCTAATAACTAAATATGTCCAGAAGGAACAAGCCATCTATCTTCAAAACTGTGGGAGATATGACGTTTTTTCTAAATTACGGGGGCGGGAGGGGGCGTGGCCAAAATTGAAAATAAACTTGATCTGCCTGCAGACATAAGAAGCATATGTCCCATACATGTCAAACCTCTATCTCTTACCATCTCTGAGATCTGTGCGTTCATACGGACAGACAGACAGACAGACGGACGGACGGACAGACGGACAGACGGACATGGCTATATCGACTCGGCTGTTGATGCTGATCAAGAATATATATACTTTATGGGGTCGGAGATGCTTCCTTCTGGATGTTACATACTTTTGCACAAACTTATAATACTCTATGTACCTTCGGTACAGAGTATAAAAAGGTTTTCTTACTAAAACTAGCTTTCCAACCGACCGTTCCTATCGCAGGTATTTGCTTTAAGTCTTCCGATTCGATCGACTCCGTCATATAAGCAGCGTGTAGTAGAAAGATGACTTAGTGCAAAATTTGAGCTTCAAAATTTTAAGATTAGTATGCGTAGACAGAGAACGGACAAAGCTCAATAGACTCAGCTCGTTGCACTGGTCATTGGATATATATAGTTTATGGGGTCGTATATTCATATTTCAATGCGTTGCCAACTTCTAATTATATTATTATTATTATATTACATAATCCATTACATCAATATAATATTGAAAAGGTGCTCTAAAGCGAATAATTTATATAGATCATTGCCAAAATACCTCTAAAGCCCAACTGCCATATTCACTTGAGCATTTGCTCTCTTTTTTTAAGATATTCGTAGCGCTTGGTTGGAATAGAACAAAATCCACTTAAACGGTAAAATTGCTTATTTCATAAGGAAATGGTCAGAAGTGTTCCCGTTTTCGATTCCGTTCAAATCATGCGAAATCAGATCTCTTATCCTTCCAAAAACTGATTTTTATATTTGGCAATTAACATTAAATTTTCATTGATTTTCACTTTACACTTTTGATGGCAAATCGTTTTAACCGATTCAATCGTTGTCTAAAAGTTTGCGTTTAACACTTTTGCTGGCTGTTTTTTTAATACACAAAACTCAATATGAGCACAATCATTGTCAAAAACTAACTATAAGCAAATTTTCTCACTTCAAGAACAATTTTTTGCCCTCGAAGACTTTTTTTTTTTGAGAACTCCAAATCTTAATATGTTCCGTTTTTGGGAGAAGAAGAAACTTGGCTCAGCCCATGCTTTATAGTAGTTATACTCTGTACCGAAGGTACATAGAGTATTATGAGTTTGTGCAAAAGTATGTAACATCCAGAAGTAAGCATCTCCGACCCCATAAAGTATATATATTCTTGATCAGCATCAACAGCCGAGTCGATATAGCCATGTCTGTCTGTCCGTCTGTCTGTCTGTCCGTATGAACGCACAGATCTCAGAGATGGTAAGAGATAGAGGTTTGACATGTATGGGACATATGCTTCTTATGTCTGCAGGCAGATCAAGTTTATTTTCAATTTTGGCCACGCCCCCTCCCGCCCCCGCAATTTAGAAAAAACGTCATATCTCCCACTGTTTTGAAGATAGATGGCTTGTTCCTTCTGGACATATTTAGTTATTAGGATAACTTATCGATCCGCCAAAGAAATGAAGAAGATCGGATGAACGGTTTTCGAGTTATGATCAAAAGACAAATTTTCTTGGTACAGAGGATGTTATAGTCGGGCTTGACCGACTTTCTTTCTTGTTTTATACACACAACTCTATATGAGCACAATCATTGTCAAAAACTAACCATAAGCAAATTTTCTCACTTCAAGAACAATTTTTTGCACTTGAAGACTTTTTTTTTTGAGAACTCCAAATCTTGATATGTTCCGGTTTTGGGAGAAGAAGAAACTTGGCTCAGCCCATGCTTTATAGTAGTTTTTAAACTAATCGACCTAAAAACGACATAAGCTGTAAGCGGATTGTGTCGTTTTACGTTGGCATGGGATTACTCAAAATATAATTTACTGTTCAGGGTCTGTATTCAGCATCCCGGAATTTTTATTTCGATATAATACTTTATATAAATAGAAACACTTCCATATAGCTCATGATCAACAAAGAAATGACAAAGTGTTAAAGACCTTAAAGTAAGGAGGATCTTAAGGAGAATCAAGGATTTTAAAAAGCAGAGACAAATGTGGTTGGGTAATGGTACTTCGAAACCTTATTATAGATGTTTACATTAAACTTTCTGACAATTGAAGGACTCAGTCTTCCAGAACCATTAAGATAACAGAAGAAACTTCCAGGAAATAGGTTAATTTTTTTCATGTTTAGAATTTTTGTTGAACCGAACTGAAACTGTAGGCTCGAAACAGCTTTAATTCAGCTTTAATACCTTTAGAGATTCGGTTCAGAGTAATCGGAAAGTCAGAGTTTCGGGCTCGTACCAGTTCGATTCAAACCCGGCTTGCAGCCCTGGTTTTAAGATTTTATTGATGTAATGCTCTTTCGTTAGCTAATCAATTTGAATGTTATCAACTCCTTGATTAATATGTATATAGAACAAGGCTGAAGTTGATATTCTAAGGCTAAAAGTGATTATCAAATTCTGTATTGAGTCATATCAATAAGTTGATTAAATCAGTCAATGAATCATAGAATGTAAACACTTAAATAGAAGGTAAACAATTTTCAATAATTTTGATTAAAGTTATCTCTCAAAAATTATCAAAAAAAGCCATAGTAAAAGCTAAATAAACAAATTAAGTTTATTTGTATTTCTTATGTATTTTTCAAAAAAGTTCATTAAAGTATCTGTGTAAGCTTTTCCTAATTTCCTTAATGGTAATACATATAAGTAATTTAATAAATATTTATACTTAGTAACTGACAGTTAAGAATTCGTAAACATACTACAGTATTGTAATCTAACATAAGTTCCTAGCATATCATGGACAAACTTTCTCAAGCGTACACACCCTCGACACAATTGTAACTGACAGATACAACTGCTGGAGCTGAATCATGGCTGTGGAGTCGTAATGTCAAGGCATGTGTACTACATACATTGTGACTTCATCGCATAAGTCACACGCAGCCAGTGAACTTTAATAAATATTTGATTGCGGCAATTTCTCAGAGAGGAAAAGACAATAAGATTGTATCTGGTGTTATAAGCATACGCGGTTTTTCTTTTTTGTGTCTCTTTTTACACTTGATTGCAATTTGTAGTATCTGGGTTGTGCTCCGTTTCAAATGGTCAAATGGTAACTGTAACTGTTTGCGTTGACATTTCTAGCTATCCAGCAGATACATTTCTATCTGCGTCCAAGCATGAATGCAACTCACGCACTGAAACAGATATACAAGCATTTTCAGCCATCTCATTAATATTTATCAATTTGTTATTTAACTTGTTTTGATTTCTTGGGCAACGATGTTTTATTTTTATTTTATTGTTTTTCTTAAATTTGCATAAAAATTGTTTTTTGTTTTTGGTTTTTTGTAGGTGCTTAACTTGTTTTTGGCATTTTTAAATTGCCAATTTGACCTTATTAAGACTTATTAATTATTTTCTGGTGATTATTGCACGACGGAATCAAAGCCAAAGCTTTTAACTTGCAATTAAAACTGAACTTTTTGGTTAATTTTTTTTAACAATTAGCAGCTGTCAGCTGCCTTTAGGGCCCGTCACTCTCCCAAGATAAATACCAAAAAGCAAAATATTTACATTGTAAAGCGTACAAAATGCTGATAAGTTGCCGCCTGCCGCTGATATTAAGGCTAATGTCGTGTTAGTTTTTCACAAAAAATTGCTCAAAAGACACGCTCTTATGCACTGGCTAGCGAAAGATACATAGTGTGAAGTAAGTTAGTGTAAATAACCTCCCAAATGACTGTGAGATAAACGCAAACACAGTAACTGATTATGTTAGTTGCAATTGGCCAGGGATTAGCAAAAAGCTGGTCTGTATTATTTGCACGTGTGTGCAAATTATCTAAGCGGATGTGCCTAATTGCGATTCTTTGATAAACCAAATGTATTTGACGATAAAAAAAAGGAAGAAGGAATGCAAACCAGAATATTAAATTTGATGTGTGAACTTGCTATTGAAATTATAGCTGGGAGTAGAAGAGCTGCTTAATTGGGGTGGCTGCTAAACAGCAGATACAAATTGTTATTGACGTTTAAAGTACACTCTAGAGACCAGCTCGAGAGATACCGGCATCGTACGATGACGAGTAAAAATAATCACGTTATGAGTAAAATGATATTTTAATATATCTGTGTTAATTTCCAGACAATACCGAGTAGTAGTCGTGGCAACGTAGGAGTATTATTTTAAATCTCCATACATTCATCTTTAAGCTTAGTTCGTCTGTCTTCTATAACGCGGCTTGCTTTGTGGAGCACTTTTCGCTGGTTGCTCTTTATACTGGAAAACATAACGTCTTCCCCGAAACTAATTCCTCTTTGAATACATCAAACACTTCGTATCTGTTATACTCGCTAGTCACAGAAGTTCCGATAAGGAAATATTCGACTGATCTAAGTAAACTATTTCAAAAAAAGCAACTAATTATTTTGGATTAAAAAAATTCCGATGCCTACGATGCCAATTTGACACCTAGGTAAACTGACAATTTTTACTCTTTCTCGGCGATGGCAAACATGTTACGTTTTAAATTACTCGTGCAGAGCTGTAAACGAAAATTACCATTACCATTACAACTACCATTATAATTACCATTTCAATTACCATTACGAATTACCATTTCATTCACAATTACAATTACGATTACAATTCAATTTTCAAACTACCATTACAATTACCAATACAAATATTATTTTATTATGTCTAATTACCATTACAATTAACATTATTTCGTAATTAAAAATGTATTAACAATTAAAATTATTCCAAAAATTACTTTAACTACTAAAACTATTTTGTAATTAAAATAATTGAAGTCATTTCTGTATTTTTTTTTTCAAATTTGTTCTGTAATTAAAAATACTAAAAATATTACTAAATTACTAAGACTATTTCAACTTCCAAATACTAAAATTATTTAAAATAATTACTGAAATAATTGTAATTGTAGTTAAATTTATAATTTCAAAACCATTGTAGTTGTAACGGTAATTATATATTTAAATATCCCAATAATTGTAATGGTAATTGTAGTTCACAGCTCTGATGCTCTATTACACACACAAGACAATCAAGTATTTCGTTTTGCAGCTACAACCCACCTACACAAGATCCGTGCCCTCCAAGCCAAATTACTGCTCAGACTTTGGGGGTAGCGCTTTGATAATGTGCACGAGAAAGCCGACCTAAACTAATCAGGTTTAGTTTATGGTCTCTATGAAGTGGTTTGTGGGTGAATCTTTCTAAGAGTACATGAGACATGCATCAACAAAAATCTACTGTGCGCTTTTAAAGATATTAAAGAATTTCCGATTTGACCTTCTGGCGATTAAAATGATATTTCGATATTGCTGTATTTTTGAGATTTTTATCTTGAACCATTAACAATAAGGTTAAAGCTGCTGTCGATGTGTGTGTTGAAAAACTGGGTATGGGGTGATGCCTACAGAAAAAAGTTTAAAAGTTGGATTTTGTCGATTTTGTAAACGGGATAATTATACACAAATACAAATTAATGAATTCTGCCCCTCAAGGTATGCTATATATATGATTATTAATAATTATGGTGCAAATATTAAAAATAGACTCCATAATTATTAATATTCATAAATATAGCATACCTCGAGGGGCAAAATTCATGAATTTGTGTTTGTGTATAAACGTGGAATGTGTTACGAACCATTTTTATATTGTAAAAACTACTACTAAATTCTTTAAAAATTCGATATATTTTAAAAGAAGTGTGCGAATAGATCTAGTAGTCTTATTTAATGTTTTAAAGCTTGATTTTACTCCTTGATAACTTAAAATACTGTACTGTATGAGCCTAAACATAAAATGGTTTCATTACAACAACTAAAACCCCCGTTTGAATGCAATTATGCAAACAAACTTTTTGGTCACCATTATTAACAGCGGGGAGAGTATCTCTCACACTAATAAAGGCAAGACCAGGGGGACACACACACACAAAGGCGACTGTCTGTTTCTACGCTGCCTCTCGATGTTTTTGCGCGCATTCTGCTTTGGGATTCCCAAACGGTTATGCCACCGCAGGCATGGAGAGACTTTAGAGAAACGTTCAGTTGGTAGGCATTGATCGCTGATGATAGAGGGTGGTTCCTCTTGAAACAGCTGTACGATCTACCAGCCTCCTTTGTGGTGTTGTGTCTCCGTTTAAAGTTATGCGAAAGCATTAACATGACCTCGAGCCGGCTAACTACAGGTTTACTCAGTAGAAAGGTCACAAAAACCAGTCACATATTAAAATACTATATTTTTTTGATTCAAACCATTATACAACCACTGCGCACTGCTCAAAAAGCTATGCTTATTTACTTTTTAGTTATTATTCCACGGAGATTTAAACCTTGGCGCCTTAATTTAGCATATTCCATCAAAAATATCGAGTAGAACTGTTTCTAACAATTTTCTATGGCAGTTCTTCAAGTCAATAAATTTACACAAAACCGATTAATCGAAATATCGATACATATGGAAAATTGATACTACAAACATGAGCTGATCGATTCTTATTTCCATCTACTTCATCTAAAACAAATAATAATTTTAACTTAATGTAATTTTCTATAACGCTACTTTAATATAATTTTCTCCTAAGCATCCCCTAGGATTCAGCTTAAGCTTAAAGACCATGCAATCTGACATGATCTTCAACACTCATCCAAGCATGCTTTGTGCCTAGTTCATTGCCATAAGTGCGGTTAATAATCCAACAACAAGTTCCTTTTTCTTCACGCTTTTCAAAGGCATTTTAAATGCCGTTTAAAATATCAATTTTCCTTTATTCAATTGCCACATTAAAGCTCCATTAAAATTATTAAGAAAATTTTCTTTCCATCTCGCGCCTGGAAGCAAAGTCTTTAACCTTTTACACACAATCATCAAGAAGCTGTAGTAGAAAAATGCAGCGGAAATTGGTGTAAAACAAGTCTTTAGTCTATGTGGACTATCTGTGTGTGTATGTGTGTGTGTGTGTGTGTGAGTGTGAGTGCTCTGGTTTGTAGCTGAGGCGAGTCAATAACATTTTTTGTATCAGGTTCAGGCCAACTTTTGTGGTTGGTAACTTTTCACTTTACTTCCGAGAGCTGTGAATGAAAATGACTCAGTGTGCTGTGCTGTTGTGCAGCATAAACTTGACTCTTTGAAATGAGTTCATAACGTTCATTTAACTCCAGCTCCCAACGGTGGTTGTTGGTAGTAAAAAAAAAAAAAAAACACAACAAGAAAAACTTTCATAATTACAAACAAGGCGTTCAACTTTTTTTTTTTCTGCACTCTCTGTGAGCTGCAAATGTGCGAAGAGCAAACTGCCTACTGGCAGCTAGTAGTTGATTATTTAATCGAAATGATTATGTTTTGGCGTTGGCCATTAAATGTAATCATGCAACAAACAACAACAACTACTACTAAATTTGTTACCCATTTGATTGTTTATAATTAAAGTTGGAGAGCAGGCAGGCAGGCAGGAAGTATCTCAAGCAAGACACATCCCAACTCTAGACGTCATGTAAAACGAAATAAAGCCATCAAATGGTAAGGAAAATAATTGGTTGAGAGTGCAAATTTTTGCATGCCAAAACAATGAGTGAACTTTCCTTTTAATGATACCCAGAGTTTAATTATGTGTAGAGGGTAAAATTTCCTGGAATAACACTTTCAATGTGAATCAACAAAACACAGTTCTAAGTTGATATGATAGTTTAAGAGTTCATCTGCCCAGTACCTTAACCTTTCTTATCTCCTACTTTTTCTCACCGTGGATGGTTCAGAAAATTAGAAATATGCCGAATCTTCTCTAGAATAGAATTTAATCGAACTCCAAGCATTGCTTTCACACTTCACTGTGAAGAGACAAGTCAATTCCCAAGCCCTTAAACACGTTGTCCAAATAACTTTACCCATTTTAGCTGCACAGTTTCTGTTATTCTCTTTTGATGCCCACACCATAAATATGGTTTAGGTAAACAATTGAAAAGCATTCACAATGCGAAATCCAAACAAAAACCACTTTTTTTTGTGTGTGTGTGTGTACTGTCTAAGTATTTCCGTTTGCTTTTTTTCCCCGATTTTTTTTTGTATTATTTGTTTAGCTTAATTCTTTTTTGTTCGATGTGGTTCTGTTTATTTTTTACGTTATGCTTTTGTAGGTTAGCAAGGCAAAACCTTGAAAGTGTCTGACAACAATTTTGCCAGCCTTTTTTTTTTTTGCACATATTTAAAAACTTAATTTATTTGCTTAAATTTGTTGCGGTTGATTTACAAGGGAAAATTTGGTTGCAGGAGGTGTTAATTGCAATTTCATAAGAAAGCGCGAACATAAACCTCAAATTTGAAATTATGAGCCAATTAGCTGTGCTGCCTTAACAAGATGAGAAAGTTACACAAAAAAAAAATAAACAACCAACCAATTTAAAGTGGTACAATTTAAGCTCAAGGTCTCATCTCCAGTTATAAAACAAAGACATCAACCATCTTCAGCCAGCAGCAAACATATGAGAAGACCTCTTCAAACATTATTTTTTGCGGCCAACCTGTTTTTGTGAATTTTGTAGGTTTTTTATTTTTGGGTGCGACGTGAAGCTTGATTGATTTGGTAGACGAAGAAGCCACAAAAAAATGTGTGTTTTTTTTTGTTTTTTTGTTTTATGGACAACCGTCATGATTGCGCTGATTACGTGACGCTGTCAATTGATTTGTGCGCAAAAAGCATTTGCCTGCCCATATGAATGAAATGTGGCCCAAAAGCAGCTACAGCTACAGCGGCAGTCAGTTCGTGCGGCTCTGTTTTTTTTTTCGTGGCTAATTTTTCATGAAGGTTTTCAGTTGTTGAGCCGGCCAAAGGCCTCAATTTGTGTTTGGTGTGCATTGAATTTTAATTTTCTTAAGTGGCCATTTTGAAATTTTGTGAATTACTTGTACAAATTTGATGCCGATTAGCTTCAATCAAATTTTATGAAACATTTACGATAAACATTTTAGTGTTGGTATCGGTGAATTGACCAACTTTAGCCATATTCTAAGCCTTGATTTTTTTTTGTGTGCTCTTGAGTTGGATTCGATGTAGGAAAGGCATTGTTTTCTGTACGGATTATGGTTTACAGTCCCCAAACCAAAACAGAGAGCAAAATTTTGCTTGCAAACTGATTCTGAGCCCAAACGCACCTCTGATTCCTGCACGTGATACAAAAATCGAAACGTCTTTCATCTAATAATACTGAACCGAACCTTAACCCGCAATTGAATGTGGCTCGCTTCCTACTTACGACGAGGTTAATCTTAAAATTAATCTATTTTGGATCTTTTCTTTTTCTGTTAACCTTTACCCAACATTAACATTTTGCAATTGGTCGACTTCTCAAACTTATACAGAGAACAAATAATACTTGCATCAAAAATGTTCCATGCAAGACTGCAAACCCAATAGTTTTTGTAGAACTCCGACTCGATCAAAAATTTACCTATGTTCATAAATTTTAGGTTCGAGCATATTGGTAAGAAGGTTTTGGCTAGAACCTAGTTGAGAAAACCAGATATTGCCCAATTAATATGAAAATGCAATTTATCTGATTAATATTCAAAATATAAACAGATATTTTTAGCTTTTGATCAGACAAAATAAGTATTAAGGATTTATCAACTGAGATTTCAGTCGATTGTACTGACAAAATATTGATCCTTCTAAATCTCAAAATCTTTAAAACTCTATGGTCGAATATTGTTGAGACGAACCGAAAGATAAGGTTCAAAACAGATTCAGGTTCTGAAATGTTCTCACCTTTGGTTTGGTTTCAGGATCTGTTCCTAGTTTATTTAAAAGTCACAATTCCGGCTCGGCTTATAACAGTTTTCCAGCCCAAAATCCAATTTCTTGATTCATGTAGGAAATTTTGATTCCAAATTTCTTGATACAAGAGTCTTAAACGCTACACTCTTCAACGTAGCTTTCTCTCTCTGTTCAGTTACTTACACTAGTCCCCCTCGCCAAAAAAAAAACACATAAAAAAAGATTTTTGATCGTTTTCGAGACCAATTTTGTGAAACCTTTAAGAAAAAATATATTTTTGGGTATTTTCTTTTAAAAATGTTGATAAGGAATCTCCTTGTTGCTTTAGTGAACATCATTTTGCTGTTTAGGTTATATGTTGCATCCTTCATCTACAATACTTTTAGATGGTTTCTGAGCAAATCCACTGCCAACGCAACTACGCTGCTCACCAATCGTTTGTCCTTGCAATAACATCACCTGGGATTTACCGAGACGCATGCTGAACGCTTTAGTCATGGTGACGTTGATTTTGAGACCCGCCGCTTTCTTAGGTAAGAAGTCAAGTACGAATAGCTCGCTTGCCAGGTCGCTCAGCCTTTTTGCTTGGTCATTGCTATGTAACTTCCAGAACTCTTCCTGTATACTTCAATCCAAATAGCAGATTTAAGTTTTTTTGCGTGGCAGTGAGCAAAAAATTTGTCAACTATCTCTCACAAAAACTTATAAAATATTCCACTTAAATTAATCTCCAGATTCTCTGGCTAAACACTTAACTTTATCGCATCACCTGACACATGACATTTTCAACAAAATCCCAAAAACCTGAAAGAGTTACCAAACGATGTTAGAAATGAGCAAATAAGAAATAAATTCTAGAAAATTATAAATTTGCATACATTATTGTAGAATTTATTACACCGCACATTTTAAAGACTCTCTAGCTGGGATATTGCGCAATATATAAAACTAAACACTTAAATGGAATACATTAAAGCAGTTAGGAGCAACAATTGTCATTAAGAGGTATTAACGACAAAATCGTGCGCTTTATCTATGGCTGATAAATATATATATATATACCGACATCTGATAAGCTTGCATGGCTTTAATTAGATTTTTCGCATTTATTGCGTTGTCTCAGGCAATTAGAGCTTCTATTTTTGGCTACTTTACTTGGAGTTAAAATTAAATCACGCTTCCATTTATCATCGTTGCCAACTTCCGAACAAAAGCAGTTAGATCTGGTGGACCCAGCAATTGATTTCAATTTTAATTAACACCCACTCAGAGAGTCGCGCGGGGTCTTCAATTTTAATTGCCACTTGCTCTCTGTCGGTCGAGGTTCGCTGAGTCTTAACCTCCTATCCCGGGCTAGCGGCACAAATTAATGCCCGGAATCAATGGGTATATAATTTTCTGATTACAGTTATGGGGAATTAGGCTTTGCCCGGGCTGTGTGTTGTTGTTATTGTTGGGTACTTAAAGTTGGCATGGTAATCCCTATGCAGTGTGGAGGGTTGTTAATTATATGATACGGGGTTGATATGGTCATCAATCAAAGTGTGCAAGTTTTGTATACCTTTATAGCAGTTAGGCATGTAGTTAACATAATATGGAGAATGGGTATCAGAAATCTTAAATTTTTGCTTATATTAAGTTTAGCCAACTAACAAAATAAATTCAGTGATTACTATTAAAGTCCTTCCATCGGTGGTATACCAAATCTTTGCCAAATGAATTTGAAATTGAATTTATTATAGATACCGCTACAACCCATTCCATTTATTAAAGTTTTTAAGAATTTTGAATAAGAATTAAGAATTTAACAGAAAGAAAGTTTGTCTTTATTTTAATGATGAGTTTGATGATGCTTAGAGGTTACCCTAAACACCACAGGCAGAGCTGATTTGAGGCTTTTTTCAAGAGTTTCAGGCTCAACACATGATGCAATTATGAAGATATCTTAGTTTTGAATTTACATAATATTAAACCAGGGATGCAAACCGTTTCTGAACCGAACCGGTTTTGAACCGAACCGAACCGCTTATTCCAGCTGGTGAACCGAACCGCAAACCGGCTTCCTTTAAGAATTGCTAAACCAAACCGAAAACCACAAATAAAATCGGTTCGGTTCGGTTCAGTTCTCTAACGAGTTTTAAGACGGGACTCGCTTTCCTCTAGCCAATGATACTTATTAATTTGGGAATTTGAATCGTTTCCCTAAGATCATTTTTCTACATTTCGTTTGACTCTACATTCTTACCGATGCCGTAACTTTTAAGGATGACTTGACGAAAATTTAAGAACAAGTAATTTTGCAAGTCTTCTGTTATTGCCCTCCGATCTCTTAATATATATACCATCAATCTACATTCTTTCATCTAGTGGACAATATTTGGAATTTTCTGTAATATTTCTTCACCTTAATTCAATCCTAACCAGGGTAGTTTTTACACTTTTCTATTCTAATCTTTTCTAGCCGACATTCTCTGTTTTCGAAGATCGTTCCTCAAGGAACATATAGACGAATCCTTTGAATCCGGACATAATATATTTGGGACAATCTTCTAAGGATTTTAAAGATATTGAAATAGGAATTCAATTTGAAAGTGAGCAAAAGTCACATGACAATAGAAATCATAATGTACCTTTGTGAACCACTGAACCGAACCGGAACCGCGGTTCAGTCAGCTCAAAAAACCATGTAATGAACCGAACCGGCGGTTCAGAAACTGTCTGAACCACTGAACCGAACCAGTCTTTATTTTCGAGTGGTTTGCATCCCTGTATTAAACGAAAGTATATCTACCTCAATTTACTTTTGGTCAGGTCCTTTTTAAAAAAATCCCTAACGTTGGTAAAGACTACTCGGAGTTGTTTGCATGCTTAAATGTTGAGAAATTCGGAAACAGGAACATGCATGATAATAATATTTTAAGTGTGATCCACACAACTAAAAATTTTTCATTGCAATGGGCGTTTTCAGCAGACAAATCCGATTTACAATTACTGATTAGTGATTGCCGATTTTACCTGCTGAATACAATGATTGCTTATTTCGATTGGTAAATATGACAATCATGTTTGCTGAGATGGAATCATACAAAATCTATGATTGGTGAGGCCGTTTATTGATTGCTCGTCCAACTGTTCACCTCAAAACTGAAAACAGACTGACAAACTGACAGCGGCAAAAGCCCTTAAAAATTGTGCATTAAATGAGTTGACGAAATGTACTAAAGCCAGAAAATAGCAATTAGCATTAGCAATCGCAAATCGTAAATCAGTAATCGTAAATCGGATTTATCTGCTGAAAACGCCCATTGTTCCTAGAACTCGAAAACTGCAAAATTTTTGGTATTTTCAAACTATTGTTGGGAGCGTGTTGTGTTTTTCTTCGTGTCACAAACACGCACGACTCCACACGACGTGTTCGTGTTGCGAGTTCAAATTTCGTGCGTGCTTGTGCAAGAAAACACGAAAAGCTGATACTATAGGTACTTTACTTTACAGTATACAAAAATCGAAATACTAAGCAGAACACATTGTTCCGTCCGAATCTTTCCAAAATCCCACAGTTATTGACCCAACCCAAAACTGTACAACTCCGAACGTGGTTTTTGGGAATGCAAACTGTGTGGGAAGGGATTGGTTCAGTGGTTTATAGACACATAAAACCAACGATTCGGTGCATAATTTTGTCTAGTTAAGACGCGTGCATTTTGGTTAATAAGTATAACTACATACTGTAACCATGTATCTGGTTATAAGCCTGTTCGAAGCTACAAACTAATGCAATATGCTTCTGAACGTCTAAAATGACAAGTCTATACTCTACATTTTGACAAGCAAACCGCTTAGGGACCAATTCATTTTCAATTTGTTCCATTCACAAAAAAATTAAGTAATACAACAACGCCTGCTCATGCCATAATTTGTTTTTGTTTTCAATTACAACACCCACACAGTGCGTTGTTTTTTGTTTTGTATATGAAAAGTCTGCTGTTGTTTTGTACTCTTTGCTTCTCCCCTCGTCGTCATCACTTAAACTTGACCTTTATTTCTCTCGTTTTATTGCTTATTACTGCATATTCCCATATATATTGTGGACACTCTCAATGGGCACCACCCACTTGCACTTGTCAGAAGTTGTGCTGTTGTTGTTGTTGTTTCTTTATCTGGACTATGTGGCTGGCCACATGTTTTCTGTTAAAACGTATTAGCATATGCCTACTTGGTACTTGGTGATATATGACTCATTAATTATGCAGTTGGAAATAAAAGTCGCGCATAAATCACACATTTTCTAGTATGCACAAAAGGCGTTCCTTGTATTCTGCTTAACTGATATATGAGTAGTTTTATGTATTCGATGAAGCGTTACTCTTCTTCTGTTACGACACAAAGGGTGTCTAAGAACAAGTTAAGATTTAAACACTAAAAAAAATTCCATCAAATTAAATTTTTCCAACTAAGCTAACAGCTGCGTTTGGGTGCTTAAAACCAGTTTTGGGAAAGAAAAAACTATGCATTCTTCTCATTCTTTCAACTCAATGAAAATCGAAAACTGAATTGGTTTTGTCGGCGGTGTTTTTGACCTTTGATCGCTTTGGGTAGGGTGATCTTCAAGAGGCTGAAAAGCTGATTTTTTTTTGGATTTTATTTTTCTCTTGTCTACTTTATAATCAAATTCATGGAATTTGTTGGTCTTTAGGCGCGGCTTTCTGCCCCAAACGAATGATCAATCAAGTGCAATAGTAGCTAAAGGGGAAAACAGATGAATACCGAATGAGATACACACAAACACACACTGTGACAAACTCAAACGAGTTTAATTGATTCAAATGAAGATGACGATGCTGACGTTTGTCTTTTGTCTAACTTTTTGTTCGATTTCAATTTTGAGATGAACATTTCATGATCCCAAACTGCAAATCTTATTGTCTGTGCTTATAATTGTTGAGCCCCTCCCACATTTTGTGATTTTTTTTTATTTTTTTGCCCACTTGTCAGTCAGGGGCGTTCGTGCACTGAACTTTACAATTGTAAATACACATGTTTTTGCTCATTTACTTTTTTTTTTTACGGTCAAAGTTGACTGACAGTCTACGTTGTTAATTGTGAATCTCACTGGGTGCCTAGGTACGCTGTCTGAGTGGTATGTTCAAGTAGTTTTCCATTCAATCATTAACAATTTTTACACAAACTGTTGTTGCAATTGCAATTGAAGAGCTAACTTCTAATTACACAGCACAGCACAAACAGAAATTATAAATAAATTTGTTTAAAATTGGACTCGAATTCATCAAATTGAGGTGGGTCTAGGTCTGGAAAGCAGACGATCAAGCGCGTGATCAAACTACCGATCTTGGTAAGGTCAGTTGTTTGGGGCGATTGCAGAAATCTATCGAGCTTTAGCACTTGAAAACCTAAGGGAAGAGACTTGAACTGGGGTGTTCTTAACTGGCAACTGAGACCTCAAGTTTCGGTACTTTGTCTTTATATTCTATTCTAATAAAATGAACTCTAAAGTAAACGTTTAGTAGTATTAAATCCAGGGATGCAAACCACTCGAATATAAAGACTGGTTCGGTTCAGTGGTTCAGACAGTTTCTGAACCGCCGGTTCGGTTCATTACATGGTTTTTTGAGCTGACTGAACCGCGGTTCCGGTTCGGTTCAGTGGTTCACAAAGGTACATTATGATTTCTATTGTCATGTGACTTTTGCACACTTTCAAATTGAATTCCTATAATCCATTTGAATATCTTTAAAATCCTTAGAAGATGTGCGGATTCAAAGGAATCGTCTATATGTTCCATGAGGAACGATCTTCGAAAACAGAGAATGTCGGCTAGAAAAGATTAGAATAGAAAAGTGTAAAAACTCCCCTGGTTAGGATTGAATTAAGGTGAAGAAATATTACAGAAAATTCCAAATATTGTCCACTAGATGAAAGAATGTAGATTGATGATATGTATATTAAGAGATCGGAGGGCAATTACAGAAGACTTGCAAGATAACTTGTTCTTAAATTTTCGTCAAGTCATCCTTAAAAGTTCCGGCATCGGTAAGAATTTAGAGAGTCAAACGAAATGTAGAAAAATTATCTTAGGGAAACGATTCAAATTCCCAAATTAATAAGTATCATTGGCTAGAGGAAAGCGAGTCCCGTCTTAAAACTCGTCAGAGAACTGAACCGAACCGAACCGTTTTTATTTGTGGTTTTCGGTTTGGTTCAGCAATTCTTAAAGGAAGCCGGTTCGGTTTTCGGTTCGGTTCACCAGCTGGAATAAGCGGTTCGGTTCGGTTCAAAACCGGTTCGGTTCAGAACCGGTTTGCATCCCTGATTAAATCAAGACGATATCTTGCTTAAATTTCATGCTGGATCGAAATTGATCACACACATTTGTTAATATTTCAGGTTCAGTTTGCGAACCCCAATACCCAACGAACAAAATGATTGACATTGCTTAGTAGCGACAATCAGGATTCATTATCAGTTTTTTTTTTTGTTAAAAGGAACACCTTAGCTAAGAATAATGAATATATGTGCAAATTCTAAAATTTTTTTTTTATTTTTGGTATATTTTTTTAAATTAGTTGGACTAAAAGAACTTATGAAACAAGGAATTACAATTTAATTTACCAAAAAAAAAAAAGTTGTATATATTTTTCACGTGGAAAATAGATATACATATGTGCATTTTGCTTTGTAATGCCCAATTTTTTAACTCGGGATAATGAAATCTCTTAAGAATTAATGGAATCGACCTTATAATATAATATAATATAGTAATATTATATTATTATATTATATTATATTATACTATATTAAGTGTGTGCAAAAGTATGTAACAGCAGGAAAATACTTTACCATAGCAGAAAATCACTTTCGAACCGAGTTAAATTAACCCTGTCCGTCTATATAAACAAACAGATATCGGAGATGGTTAGAGAGTGCGGGTTGACACATTTAATAAGTACTTCATTTTTTGCCACGCCCCCTCCTGCCCCCACCATTTGGGAAAATGTCATATATCCCACGGTTTTATAGATAAAATGTTCATAAAATATTTAGTAATCATTATTACTTATCGATACACCAATAAATTGGTAAAGATGGGATGAGGAGTTGTCAAGTTAGGAGCAAAAGAACGTTCGCAATCTGCTGCAATCGCAGCTTTAAAATTCACATTGAGCATACACTTTCAATGGCACGTTTTCTACCAAGTTTTGAAGCGTTAAAAACTAGAACTTAACCCAGTCAGAGATGATAGCTTTCTTTATTCTTTTGTACAGGCGTAAACCTTGCCGTAAGAATGCCCCATAGATTATCCACAGGATTTTGGCCCAGACTGGACTCAAACAAATAGAATTATCCTGCTGAAAAGCCCATTTATCAACATGGAAGTCTCCAGGAAACGAAGTTGGTTCACTGTCCACTAACTCTATATCTGCTTGAGCATTCATCCGGCCAGGTTTGCCTTTAGATCTATAGGCAGCCCATATTATAAGTTCCTTTTGTAACGAGTTGCCCGTGTATGACTCGAAACCTTTTCAATATTTGGGTTGGCCGAGGTGTAACAACTTGGTTTTGAAGGAATGCCTGGTGATTGTTAATCCCAGATCCGCTTTGAGTTTCATACAGCTCTTGCGTAGCAAACTGTGGCAGTTTTTGACGTTTTATCCGTTTGCTGGTGGCTTAAAGTGTAACTGCTCTTGTAGGATTTTTAATGAATCTTGAAATGGTAGTTCGGTGTCGATTCAATAAGGAAGCAATTGGACCAGTTTTTATGCCGTTGATGTTGATTTGCTTGCATTTCCAACGAAACTTTCTCATATGCGCCCATTATTGATGTGTGTAGTTTATGGCCCATTTCCACTATAATCATATATTCCGAAATTTCTATATTTTTTTTGTGTGTGATTTTCCATATGATATGTACATACTAAACCGTTTAGTAAACATGTGAATGGCAGTTTTCAATTTGAATTTGAATCAAAAACTATCAAAATTGACAATATACAATTACAAGTTTATTTTCAAACAGCTTCCATTCTTCTGGCACCCTGAACAGCTATAGCTGTTGGGCGCGAGATGGCCAAGGCTCGTTTTAGATCTCGGCCACAAACTCCTACAACTATTCTCGGCTCATTTGAAATATTTTAAGTACATGAAGTACAATTTACCTGTACTTTTCATCATGTGCTTTACGAAAATACCAAACTTTACAGCTCACAAAATTTGATGGTGCTTTGTGAAGTTTTCATTTTGATGGGGCACCGCCTGGCACACCTGGCCTCTTTAGTTCAGACGTATATAAAAAAAACGTAGTTGTAAATTGGAATTAATTATAATTTAATGTATCTATCTTTACTTGTATTTGAGTGTCAAGTTCTGTTGCAAACGTCAAGCTCCCAGCTTTCTTTAGATTTGCCGACATAATTGTAAATAATAGGGTGACCCGCTGGGTAGATCCTGGGGTGAAAAGATACTCTTGCCGCAGAAGCATGAGCATGGCTTTATGGAAGTCTTTTCAAGACACTGACTTACGGTTTGAAGCCATCTAAAGGGGTCTTTTTTATTCACAATTTATTTATATAAATGTGGCGCTTACCTTCAATTAGCAACTCAAATAAATTCTGAATTAAGGTTTGATTTTTTTATGATATCGATAACATTAGGGTTGTTATTTGTGGCATCAGTGAAAATAAATCTAGTATTTTTGTTTACAACACTGAAATTACTAAAATGAACAAGAAAGAAAGTCGGTCAAGCCCGACTATAACATACTCTGTACCAAGAAATTTTGTCTTTTGATCATAACTCGAAAACCGTTCATCCGATCTTCTTCATTCCTTTGGCGGATCGATAAGTCATTCTAATAACTAAATATGTCCAGAAGGAACAAGCTATCTATCTTCAAAACTGTGGGAGATATGAGGTTTTTTCTAAATTGCGGGGGCGGGAGGGGGCGTGGCCAAAATTGAAAATAAACTTGATCTGCCTGCAGACATAAGAAGCATATGTCCCATACACGTCAAACCTCTATCTCTTACCATCTCTGAGATCTGTGCGTTCATACGGACAGACGGACAGACGGACATGGCTATATCGACTCGGCTGTTGATGCTGATCAAGAATATATATACTTTATGGGGTCGGAGATGCTTCCTTCTGGATGTTACATACTTTTGCACAAACTTATAATACTCTATGTACCTACGGTACAGAGTATAAAAATATGTTATATATTGATAAAATGTGAGAATATATACATATCTTGTATACTAGAAATAGGCTATTAGCCTGGATCCCCCACATTTTTCTACAACATACTGACCATAAGCTCGAGCCTGCACAATTTTAGAAGCACCAAAAAAGTAGTTTTTTACTTCAAATTGCCTCATCGAATATCGGACTATAGAACCTTTTCTGGTGGTTTACTTAGATCCCACATAAATAACGCACTTAGCCCATATATCAGATTTCTATGAAGAGCGATACTTAGAACTCTTATATAAGATTAATATACCAAAAGATATAAAACTGCGTTATCAAAACCAACAAGCAGTTGTATTTTAAGCAATAGCGAATATTATTTTTGCACATATAGCAATTTACCTTAATTATTCAGAAGCTTTTTTGAACGCTCTAGTTTCAGTATTTTGTTATCTGACAGTAAACAATTTGTATAATTCTGCTATTATATTATTATTATGTTTTTAAAAGATCTTAAGCAAGTGAATTAGTGAAGAAGAATCTTGGATTTTATAGTAGAATACTCTTGTCCACCAATAATTCCCTTTCTCAAGAAATTTTTAATTGAGCTCTGCTATTGTTGTTACGCGTGACGCATGACGCTTAATGTATGGATTCCCTCATTCCAAAAGCAATCATGCCTTACAATATTTTGAGAGCAAACCAAATCTGTTCCCTAAAACGTTTTCATTTATGATTAGTTACATTGATTCGTAGCGTAGGCTGTACCTGCATCCAGTATCTACCCAATATCTCTTCTATCTATGCATAACTACCACTAGCACTAGCTAGACTCTGGTCTGGTCTGGTCTGGTCTGGCTGGCTGGTTGGTTGCCTCGTTGATAATTTATATGTGTCGTCCAGCCCCCACAATCAAGTTACCAACATTCTGCCTTTTGTTTCTACGCTTATATTTTTTTTATAGCAACAAGTAGGCGAACGAGCAAGCGAGAGAGAACGACTCAGCGGGGAGGGTGGGGGTACTGCGGTGCGCTTTATTTCCGTTCGCATTGCCCACATCTTTCGATGATTTTTCGGTCTGGCCTTTTTAAAGCCATCTCACTACAATCTTACATATGTAATTGCAATTGCCAGAGCCACTCACGACAACCTCCGACTCCAGCTCCGAGACTACTCCTCGACTTCGACAACAAGTTCAGGTTGAATGTTGAGGCGCTGCCTTTTAATTTGTGCGGCATTCTCTACCCTCTCGAGTCGGATTGTGTCTGCCTCATTTTAATGTTGTGTAAAGTTCTAAGACCCCTAGCCGAGTGAGTCCAGCAAATGCGGCGACGGCGGAAGTGCGTTCATTATTTTTAATGATTTTATTTAAAGGTTTTCGCTGCGACTACCTGCAAAAGCAAGCAGCAGGTTCCTTGCATTTGAATAGTATTCTGCGTTGACAGGATCTGGTATGTCGTCTGCCTTGTTATGAAATAGCCATGGCCAAGTAATTAGTGAATTCTTCGTGGGCAAACAACCGACTGGCCCATAAATAACTCGAAGAAAACAAAGCATTCTTTGATTTCTGACTACATAAAGCTAAAGTATTTATGACCCACGCCCGAATGACTTCCGTCTGAGCATTATGAGGGTGGGTCGATTATATTCTTTAGCATAACGCCGCAAATACTTTGAACAAAGGAAATGTAAGATAAAAATGCTCTGAGTTTTACCTGAATTAAGGGTTTTTATAATCTTTTCATTTGAGTCAGGATTGTCATTTGGAGAACTATGGAATTTAACAGCTTATTCTTACGTAAGAAAATAAGTCAATTCTTGTTCATATTTTGAAAGTGGTTTTATATGGAGCTCCATCCATTCTCCTCTTCTCATGTAAGCAGCTATTGCTTATTGGGAGAGATTATCGCAGGGTACAGCAAATGCCATTTTATTTACACAAATGATTCCAAGCTCAATGACAAAGTAGAAAGGGGAGAGTTCTTCACAGATTAAGCTATGAACATCTGATTTCGGCTCCCTGATCATTGCTACACATTGCCATAGATGCATTAGCATACTAATGATCAAAAAAGGTAGCATAAACATATACTCAGTTAGGCAACCAATATGCCAAGAGGCTCACGGAAAGCCGTAAATCTTTAAATGAGATCGCTTGGTCTCTTTGTATTCAAATCATTGGGCTGCCTAAACACCATAATATTTAGGGAAACGAGTTAACCGACAAATGGGCCGGCTTACCCCAGTGAAAAGCATGAATAAAACTTTCCACCTGGCTACAGAATGATGAAATATCCTTTTTCGATTTGCGCTGCAGCTAGAGTCACGTGGAATCAGCTCAATCCGAAACTTAGCTGTAGTATTTTCGCCAAAGTAGAGGAAACATCGCACTTCTGGGCAGGTCCTCAACTGGGCAGGTCCTTAACTCTCGAAAGTATCTGTGATAGAGATTCCTCCTTTAGTAGAATTTGTATCGTGCACAAAATGTTTCAATCAGAATATCGCTAAACGTCTAGTTAAAACAACGATTTATCGATATTTATGTGTTAAATTTAAGGGAAGATTAATTTAATGAAATTCGTGTCAAATCCAACCGATAATCGACTCTATGTGGATAAGAACTAGATTGGTGTGATGGAACTCTTAAGTACAAATGTTTCTCAGAAGGAAAATACTTGATTTAAGATTGATTAAGAAAAAACGCAGTACAATTGGAACTGTTTTTAAATCGTTTTAATCATACAAACCTGATAAGGTTGTAGTATGCTTAAGTCAAGTCAGTTTAACTCTTAAAATAAGTATTTAACAATCTTGGTTGAAGTCTAAAAAATTCTAAAGCCATTCTTTTTGGAAAATAGGAGAATAAGAGAAGAAGAACAAAATGTTGCTTGTTTAAGGCCCAATTTCTCAAAGTCCGGTTGGTCAACTTGTCGGGCAGTTTAACCAAATTTAAGTGTCTCATGATGTATGTGGCGTAACCGGAGGAACAAACTTAAACGCTGCTCATCCACCGGTCAACTTTAACCGCGAGCTCAGCCCGGATGAAATTATCGATATTTTTATCGATATACAAACAGCTGGCCGCTCACTTGCTTTGTTTATTTTAATATTTGCAGCAACACGAAATGTTTATGAATAAACTAATTTTTCAACTCCAAGCAATGGAAATGCAATTCGATGAGGCAGAACATCGAATTTTTGTCAACTTTTACGCAAAACAATGAGCAGCAACAACCAATCGCATTAAAAAACAAACAAACCAAACCGAGTCAGCTGTGTACAAACAGTATGGTCACACTGAAGCAGCGATAGGCATTTATCGATATCAGGCGAAACTGCTGCTGAGAAAAGCAAATGACTTAACCGCTTGTCATCTTGACGAACAAATCTGACCGGTGGTTGGCTAACCGGAACCTTTGAGATATCGGGCCTAAGTGAATTAAATTCTAAAGCTATTCCCAATTCGTTAACGCTGGCAAGATCCAAAAACCGAAATGTTGGTTTTAATGTAGGTCAGAAGTCTATCATCACTCCATAACGCTAGTGTTAGAATCAGTTGGGAATTTTAGGAAAAGAGCCAATAAAAAAAGTCAATTTTGGTATCAATCTTAGACATTTTGTACTTGAATTAAGAACTCACTTTTTTTACATTTTTCGGCTTACTGTAAAAACGAGACGTTATTGATTCAAGAACTTTTGTTCTCCATTTGTAGAAGAAGAAAATGAGTGAAATTTTTAGTACACAGAAAAAAAAGATCCGATTGGAATGAGTAGTTTTTAATATACTTTTTTTTTTAAATTAAAATATCCATATTTCAGATCCTTTGGATGATGTTCAGATCCTTTGAATGAAAATTTAAGATCAATTTAATATCAAATGGATATTTTAATATCAAGAAACGGATATTAAGAAATATCCATTTCAAATAGATCTATTTAAGATCAATTTAATATCAAATGGATATATTAATATCAAGAAACGGATATTAAGATATATCCATTCCAAATGGATCTTGTTTTTCTGTGTTCTAAAAATTTCAAACATTTTTTTCTTCTCCTACTAATGAACAACAATCGTTCTTCAATCAAGAACTTCTCGTTTTTACAGTAAGCTGGAATCATACAATGGATTTTTTTTGAATGTCCTTTTTTTTATCTATGTATAAAACGATATTAATTTAATTCCGATCAATCTAGAAACAGAAGAAAAATAGACCAAATAATGTTACCTTCAGTGTAAATGGACCTACTCCACATGGATCACAACTAAACTAACCTATAACTTTACGGCGCATTAGTTAAGCCATCTGACAAGCTGGAAACTGTGTCTGCGACTGGAACCACTGGGAGGTGGTGTCTGTGTGATGACGATGACTTTTTGCGTTTATTTACACAACTGTTGAAACAGTGGCAAAGTGCGGAATCATGTTTGTGGCATTGTCTGTTTGTGTTTTGTGTTGTTGGTGCTTTATTAGCTACACTTTGCTTTATTTACACAGCCCAAAACAACTCCCAACTGGCGCTTGGCCAAAAGGGAAACAAGGTCAGACCGAGAACTTTCCAAAAGAAGTAAGATACGCAGCAGCTTAAGATAAAGTTGAGGTTGAAGAACAAACAATTAGTCAAGATATGACACTCTTTTCGTTTTGTTGTTGCTTTAGTCTGCCAGGGGGGATAACCCGTTTTCCAAGCCAATTACCCACCAAACCAAGCCCACAACATGAATATCTTACAGATATCTCCACGGAGTTCGTGTGAGGCAATAAACGCTTTAAGCACAATTGCTTGATTCATGCTCTGGTCAGGAGGGAGAGACAAAGAAGAAAATACACACAACCTACATGAGTGTATAAAAAAGTATCTGTGAATCTGAATCTCTTGTCTTCTGCTGTTGTTTCTTCTTCGCATCCACCACTTTGGTGTGACGCATCTTCAGCGCATGCAGCTCGCCAAGTGGTCAATGATTGCGTTTGATTGAGTTTTATTTTCATTTTCAATAAATCGCCTTATAATTGCGCACGGGATTACAAATCAAAATGAACGTGAAAGCTGTTTAAGAGGCGTGTGAAATCAATTTCTTATGAATTGGTCTTGCCTAAATATGTAAATGTTTATATTTATACATTTTAAGTGCTCTCCATAAAAAATAAAAAAAAAATAAAAAAAATCCCCACAAATATTTTAATCGTTTTTAACTTGTTTACGTTTTTTTTGTTTGTTTTTGCAGGCACACGCTCTGGCGAACCGCATGGCAGGTAATTACTTTGAAAAGAAACCAATTTTTCTCAAATGGAAACATTTTTACTACAACTTCATTAAAAGTACATAAAAAATACCAAAAATACGCAGAGAAACGGTTCGATTCCCAACTCACTTGCCATTAACGCTTTCGAACACGCAAACATTTTGTTTTCCCTGCTCGACTGACTGGCCTGCATTTAGAACCTAAATATGGGTCAATTACTGGTAGCAACAAAGCAACAAAAACAGCGCAAAATTGCTTACATAACTGTTGACGTCCAGCCTAATGATCGCTGTTGGTTCGGGTCGACTCTGGCTTAGTTCTAATTGCCCGCTAGCCATATGGGATTTTCTAGCGGCAGTTAAATGCTAATTTAGCTTCAGCAATGTGGTTGGACTTTTCAGCACGTTTTATAATTGTTGCTTTTCCAAGGCGCCCCGTTAAATTTGAATAAATGCTTTGGCCCTTTTACCTTTTTGTCATCGATGATTTGGCTGACACAATGAGGTTGCGGCGAGTCCACGAGCAAAAACTTGACTCAGTTTTATGCAAATCTTTATCATTAGCCGCACGGTATCCGCTGTAATCGGTTTGTGGCAATTTGGTGACGTGTTTTCTGCTGTTTATTCAAATCTATATAAATTTTGAGGTCGATAAATCTTTTTTCTTGCGTGTGTGTGTGTGTGTGTGTGTGTGTTTTTGTTTTTTGCGCAATTGCACAACGTTTGAGCATGCATGTGGATTTGTATTGTTTGTATTGTATAATTGCATTATCATCATCATTACTCTGAGAATTTGTCCAAACGGAAATGAGCTAACTGCTAAAAGAGGCAATGTAAATTTTGCGCATGCAATGCTAAAATATACAAAATTTGTCATACTGAGATTGATTAATTTTTGGTGTAATTTATGGCTTGTTATCTACAAAAATTATATACCGCAGAATGTTGCCAGTTTTAGTAGCAAAATCGATTTAAACATAAGCTTGGAATGGAATGGATATTAGGCCTAAGGAAATATACTTTGTCAGAAGGTTTTAACTTTCAAATTGTGGCCTGTGATTTGTGGGTTTTTCTTGGGGTTATAATGACACAGACTTTTAAAATCAGATTCATGAAAAAGTCATGCACAGAGGGTACAAAAGTGTGGATGAGATGTTTGGATGAGATCTATGTTTTCGGTTCGCAAGCCGGTTCCTGGAACACCAAAGAATAGTTTAATTGTTAAATCTCTGAATTGGTTTCAATTGGTCTTAAGAAATAACCAAGTGAAATAAACGATAACACGCCGTATTTGTGTTAAGGGGAGGTTCTAGTCAAAATCGACTAGAAAAAATTATTTTTTTTATTGCTTTATTTTCATCCTTACGGTCTTAAAAATGTGTAGGCAAAAGGATATTTCACTATCTAATTGATTTTACGAGTTATAGCCTATAGACGAGAGAGCGCGTCGGCCGAAAAACAGATAGAAGCGCGCGCTCGTCAAACTTTAAACGCGTTTTTCTCGAAACACAACACCGACTGCAACGACTACACCGATTTCGACGTTTGGCGGCTCTAATTAAAGCTTATTCAATTTAGGGGGCCTTCAGGAAGCGTTTTTAGTACTGTTTTTTTTAACGTGAAAACAAATAAAACAAGGCAAAAAAGGTGTTTTTCCATTTTTTTTAAAAGGGGTTTTTTAACAAGAAAGAAAGTCGGTCAAGCCCGACTATAACATACTCTGTACCAAGAAAATTTGTCATTTGAGCATAACTCGAAAACCGTTCATCCGATCTTCTTCATTTCTTTGGCGGATCGATAAGTTATCCTAATAACTAAATATGTCCAGAAGGAACAAGCCATCTATCTTCATCTGTGGGAGATATGACGTTTTTTCTAAATTGCGGGGGCGGCAGGGGGCGTGGCCAAAATTGAAAATAAACTTGATCTGCCTGCAGACATAAGAAGCATATGTCCCAAACATGTCAAACCTCTATCTCTTACCATCTCAGAGATCTGTGCGTTCATACGGACAGACAGACGGACGGACAGACGGACATGGCTATATCGACTCGGCTGTTGATGCTGATCAAGAATATATATACTTTATGGGGTCGGAGATGCTTCCTTCTGGATGTTACATACTTTTGCACAAACTTATAATACTCTATGTACCTTCGGTACAGAGTATAAAAATCGGAAAATCATAAGGCCCCCCAAATTTCATCTACTTTAAGATTTTTTTGGTTTTTTCGTTTCACATCACTTGGCAGGGCTGTAGAGTGCCCCGCGCACACTGTCCACCGCCGCGCACGACCGCCGTCAGTGAGGGCTGGAGCTGCCATTTTGTATTATTTTTACTGGAAAAAATTTTGTAAACTTTTTAAAATATAGACAAATAAATGCCACAAAAATTTTTTGAAGAAAAATACGTATGTACTCTCTAAGAAAAATCATGAAATTACGCACATTTTCGGGCCTCTGGACTAGAACCTCCCCTTAAGTTATCTTTTTAAAGTCCTTTTTAATATGTTTGAAATTTACCAAGCCACATTTCCAACGTTTTATTAGAGAGTTAAACTGGCTCGAGGTACCGAAAAGATATGCATTTACTTGAAGCTTTCTCATTTTGAAACTAAAGCCTCAAAGCTTAAGCATAAACACCTTTAAGCTAGCTTGCTGTATCGGTTGTCTTTTATTCTGCTTTATTTGCTCTTTGCAGTTCCCAACAGCTTAAAGCGGTGATCATTGGCGAAAGCCAACTGAAGTTTGAATAGGGAGATTCTTGAAATATTCCTTTTCAATATTTTAGGCTTTTGCCAGTGTACATTCACTTGGAGAGCATGTGCAGAAATTTTTAACAATTTTTATAGATTTCATGATATCAGTTCATTGATTTCTATTTATATCAGTTACAGTTCATGATGGGAAACGATTATAGATTACTTAAAAGTATGCTTAACAGTTTAAAAAGCTTTCGGTTTTAATCTCTATTGCTTTCATAATTATTTCTTTAAGCATATCTGTTTAAAGTTAGCATTGTTGGAAATCTTGGGATTCGAAAAACCATAAAAAAGGAGCCTTCTCTGAGGGTTCGGTTTCATATTTATACCCTTGCAAAGGGTATTATAATATTGCCCAGAAGTTTGCAACGCATAGAAATATTCATTTCCGACCCCATAAACTATATATATTCTTGATCAGGGTGACGAGCTGAGTCGATTGAGCTGTGTCCGTCCGTCTGTCCGTCTGTCTGTCTGTCTGTTTCTACGCGAACTAGTCTCTCAGTCTTAAAGCTATCGAGCTGAAATTTTGCACAGAATCTTCTTTTTGCTGCACACTACTAATATGTCGGAACCGACCGGATCGGACTACTATATCTCATAGCTCCCATAGGAACAATCGGTCGTAAAACTAGTTTTAGTATGAAAAACTTTTTTCTTTTAAATGGAAACGACTCCAAACTTTGTAATCGTAGGTTTTATATGTCTTTTTATAATTCCACCAAGTTTTATCAAAATCGGACAACTATATGGTATAGCTGCCATACAAAAGATAGGTCTAAAAAACAGTCTTAGTTAGAAAAACTTTTTTGTTCTTAGTGGTAGCATCCTGTAATTTTGTATTTGTTTGTTTTTCGGGCTTTTACACAATTCTACAAGTTTTTGTCCAAATCGGATGACTATATCATATAGCTCCCATACGAACGATCGGTCGGAAAATGGGAAAAAAGTATTTTTTGAATATATTTAAGCGAGCACTTGCAAGGGTATAAAAACTTCGGCACAGACGAAGTTAGCTTAGCTTTCTCGTAGTTTGTAGCCTTCATAAGATCGTTTCGGAATGGAAGATTCTGCTCTTTGTTTGATAGACTTCAAGACCAGCGTTTAGTTCTTTTATTCAAATTTTTTTTTTTTGTTCGAATCTTCGAGTTTGTTTTTGAAATTCGAAAACAGGACGCAGGCTCTAAATCTGAACTATAAGATGGGTGGCTTAGCTTTCGATTGACTCTGGTGTGTTGGGAAGGTTTCATGATTGGTATCAATTCTTTGAAAGGGTTGCACAGTGGATTTAATAAGCAACTGCTACAGCTTTTTAACTATAATGGCTACATCCTTAATGAAGTGAAACACTTGCTTTTTCTAATCGTCCAAAAACATTCAGTACATTTTTTTGAAGAACCCTGGGAAATTCTGTAACAAACTTTTAGACCATTGAAATTGATGAATCGATTCACACATATAATTTTTAAGGCGTTTCGTGTTACGTCTGATTCATGCACGAGCTATCACGCTTGATAAAAATGAGATTGAGTATTAACTGAAATTGTTCAGTTAGACGTCAACTAATCTCGAGGCATGTTAATAGTAATTCAAATTAATTGTAGTTCCAGAAGTCACTGAACAGGAGTCGCTCAACTAGATTTATGAACTAGAGCCGCCACTAAACAAGAGTTACTGAACGACAGTCACTGAACAAGAGTCACGGTACGTGGGTACCTCACTTGTAGAAGATCCACTGAAAAATAGTGACTAAACAGTAGACAATAGGTAGGTAGGTAGTTCCGGCTGACCCCGGATGGGTCCTTAAGGTCCCTAACGAGGCCGGGTACGTTTGACTTAGAAATCCTGGAGGATTCTTGACGTTTTGGCGAATACGAATAACTGTTTTGGCGGCCTATTGGCCTTTCAAAGAAGCGAACCGTGGGGTGTGCAGAAGTTTTAATCTTATCGTGGCAATTGCTGGGAAGCTGCAAATGAGGTGCTCTAGAGTTTCTGCGACTCTAGGTTCCATGCATTTTCCGCAGGTGTCCTCTGTCGTTATGCCTAGCTTAATCGCAAGAGCGGCTGCTAGGCAGTGTCCCGTTAGTTTGCCAATGAGCAGTCTACAGTTATTTCTTTGGAACGTAGCAGATAGTGCGTGAGCAGTAGGCACTAGTAAAAAGAGTTTTTGCACAAGGATAACTCAAGAGAGTTACTGAACAAGAGTCACTGTACAAGAATCACTTTAATGAAGACTCTTGTAATAAAGAAAAGTCACTGCATAAGAATCTATGAGTAAAACACAGTCTCCAAAGTCACAGCGCTTGAGCCACTAAGAATCTCTGAACAATAATAAATATTCCTGAGGAACACATTCGCTTGTTCAGTTTATTAAACTAAGCCTGAGTCACTAAGAATCTCTGAGCAAATTTAACAATTTAAGAAGAACATATTCACACGTTCAGCTCAGTAAATGAAATAAGGTGCATTTTATTCCATCTTCATTTAGTTTCTCTATGCATAAGAATCTATAAATAATTTCGTATATACTGCACTGCATGACTTATTTTCACGTTGTTTTCACGAAACATGCACGAATCACTTATACTTACGCACAAATTTCAGTGTTTGCTCACGATCACGTCGTGACACACCATGACACGCTATAAATTCTAATTACGCACTTTTATTACAGTGTCGCCATAGAATTTATAGGCTTAGTCCCATGCACAGAGTACCTAGCATGTGCGCACACCAACAGCTTAGCGGAGCGGAGCATATTGTATGCAAAATTAATAAGCTCTGCTCTGCTTCGCTCCCTGTGTGTGGCGAACCGTCTCTTTTTTCTCACTTTTTTCCCCTTTACATCGAAATCCACGGAGTTGTCTTATGTCAAACTTATTGACCTGCTTTTTATTTCACTCTAGTCCAGTGTTCACCAAGAAGAGAGGCTATTTGTCTCCCTCTGTCACTCACTGATGCATTACTTCGTCAAGCATTCGGTGTGTACTGACGAAAATGTGTTCGGGCCCCCGGGGCATGGCTAGGGAACACTGCTCTATTAACAGATTACATTACACGGAAACAGTTTTATATTATAACCTTTATAAAGTTATTTCGTTGATATTAGTAAACCTTGTTATAAAACAATAAAGAAAGTCGGTCAAGAAATTTTGTCTTTTGATCATAACTCGAAAACCGTTCATCCGATCTTCTTCATTCCTTTGGCGGATCGATAAGTTATTCTAATAACTAAATATGTCCAAAAGGAACAAGCCATTTATCTTCAAAACTGTGGGACGTTTTTTCTAAATTGCGGGGGCGGGAGGGGGCGTGGCCAAAATTGAAAATAAACTTGATCTGCCTGCAGACATAAGAAGCATATGTCCCATACATGTCAAACCTCTATCTCTTACCATCTCTGAAATCTGTGCGTTCATACGGACAGACAGACGGACGGACAGACGGACATGGCTATATCGAATCGGCTTTTGATGCTGATCAAGAATATATATACTTTATGGGGTCGGAGATGCTTCCTTCTGGATGTTACATACTTTTGCACAAACTTATAATACTCTATGTACCTACGGTACAGAGTATAATGAGATAATTCTCTGGAGAACTTTGGATACATTCACAATACTTGCATAAAAAAATGTAACTCAACTATTTTGATTAGTCAAAGCTAATTTTGTTTTTTTTTCGTACTTTTCGGATGTGATCAATCTGTTTAGCTTAGTTTTATTGAGGTAGTCTATATACTGTATTATGAAAAGGTTATTAGTAAAGTAGTTCCTAAGACTAATGTGATCAACGTACAAAACAGGTTCCGAGGATTAAGTAAGATGAGTTAACTACAATTACTTGATTTGTCAGCATCGTTGGATTATAATTTATATATAGTATACGTAGATTTGTGTATGGCTGCTTGCACAATTACCTGGCCAAATACGTACCCGATAGTCATATAACCAACACGGAAGGCAAACTGTCCCCCCCCTCCCAAACGAAACTTTCATTGCGTGTGGCATGCGTTCGGTAGACACTGGGTTTGTGTGTCTCTTCCAAATGCATTCAAAATGCAATAAACAATTTGTACAAAAATAAAATTGCTTGTCATGTAAGGCTTTTAAGCGGTTTAATGTGTGGAACGAGAGTTGCTGCCAAAATAAGAAATCTAAAAATAAAAAATATCTTTCAATTAATGACAGATCTGAGATAGGTTAATTGATTTTTTTAATTTACTTTGTGATGAGCTCAATGTAATTTAATTTACCCTTTGCATTTTTCAAATTTTTGACTCGCATTTAAAGCTGCCAGCGCGTGGCTAATTCCTACACAATTTCAAGATGTACTTTGACATTTGTCTATAAATAAATTGCGCACTTGTAGAATGTTTCATACTAATGGCCACGCTTTAATGCCTCTGACATGCCTGACACTCATTTGCACCAGGTATATAATTTAGACAATGTAATACCGGCAGAGTTATTGGCTTAGAATTAACCCACCGCGCACGTATGTACTTATAATCTTGTACAGCTTTTATTAGCTGCTCTCAATTTCACTTGTCCGAAACTGTCTCCAGACATGGTTGAGTTTTCAATTTCACTTGGCCAACACGTACCAAATGGACATTTGACATGACATGTCAGTTTGAGCACAGTGAGAGTTTTATGCCAAAACCAAATTCCTGCAGTAAGAGTGATCACAAACAAATGAGCTCAAGTTCAGGCCACAAATTGCTAACCATCAGCAGCAGGAGGCAAATTGTTTTG
Organism: Lordiphosa fenestrarum; assembly: GCA_035044985.1. Taxonomy (NCBI): domain Eukaryota; kingdom Metazoa; phylum Arthropoda; class Insecta; order Diptera; family Drosophilidae; genus Lordiphosa; species Lordiphosa fenestrarum. The sequence continues at coordinate 50,288 of JAWNNO010006544.1, forward strand.
GCACATGCCCGGCCAGACCAGTCTGGCCGGCTGTCCCGAACAAAAGAACAATTATAAATTCGTTAAAAAATTATTTGGCCAGTGCTTGCTGCTGCGGTAGCCCAAAAAGAATCTTTGATAATTATAATTTTTACGTCAAATGTGCGTCAGCAACATGATTGTTGCTTTATCTCTGCGCTTCGCCGTTTTCCGCAACAAGCAAAACTAGCCAAGCAACCCGGAGAAACCAGCAACTTCAGGTTTCAGGTGATAATGCCTCTGAGCGTTTTTTATATTTTGCCCAGACGACGCGTGCTCTAAGATTTTTCGTGTTAATTTGTTATAATTAATTTGAATGTGCAAAATGAGGGGGGGGAAAGAATTATATTTAAATGAATTATTTATTAATTTATTAGAAAGGCGCGCGCTGTTTGGGTATTTTTGTTTAGATAAACAACTAGTTAGAGCTTGGGTTTGTCATTAAAAGTTCTTAGAAATGGGAATAAATTGATTGATTTATTGATTGATTGTGCTATGCAAGCAGGTATTTCCAGATTAAAAAATTTATATTTAACAAACCCTTAGATGCAAAAATCAGCATCAACAATCCAAATTTGTTCCACATTTCCACAACTTTTTCTTTGTTTATATATTTTAAAATAATTTCCTTTTTTCTATTAAAACTTAAGTGACCTAAAATTCGGGCATCATACCATCTGATGGATCTGACTTTGATTTCTGCTAATCAGTTATTTTGTCTCATGTTTTTATACTCTGTACCGTAGGTACATAGAGTATTATAAGTTTGTGCAAAAGTATGTAACATCCAGAAGGAAGCATCTCCGACCCCATAAAGTATATATATTCTTAATCAGCATCAACAGCCGAGTCGATATAGCCATGTCCGTCTGTCTGTCCGTATGAACGCACAGATCTCAGAGATGGTATGAGATAGAGGTTTGACGTGTATGGGACATATGCTTCTTATGTCTGCAGGCAGATCAAGTTTATTTTCAATTTTGGCCACGCCCCCTGCCGCCCCCGCAATTTAGAAAAAACGTCATATTTCCCACAGTTTTGAAGATAGATGGCTTGTTCCTTCTGGACATATTTAGTTATTAGGATAACTTATCGATCCGCCAAAGGAATGAAGAAGATCGGATGAACGGTTTTCGAGTTATGATCAAAAGACAAAATTTCTTGGTACAGAGTATGTTATAGTCGGGCTTGACCGACTTTCTTTCTTGTTTATTTTCTCCACTTCACTTAAAAATGTCCTCAAACTGAATTGTAAAAGGGTAGCGGCGATGGTTAGTACTTTACCTAGTTCGTTTAGTTAAGTGCATCAATAATTGAAATTATTGCAAAGACTACCAATGTTTTGACTTACATATAAATAATATTTTCTTTAACCCTTATCACTCAAGAAAAGGGGTAAAATGATACATATAAACTTAATAATCAAGAAAATTCAATTTAGAGATAACGAGAAAGCCAAGCTGACTTCGTCTGTGCCGAAGTTTGTATACCCTTGCAAGTGCTCGCTTAAATATTTAAAAAAAAAATACTCTTTTTCCCATTTTCCGACCGATCGTTCGTATGGGAGCTAAATGATATAGTCATCCGATTTGGACAAAACCTTGTACAATTATGTAAAAACACGAGAAACAAACAAATACAAAATAGCAGGATGCTACCATTAAAAACAAACAAGTTTTCTAATTAAGACTGTTTTTGAGACCTATCTTTTGTATGGCAGCTATACCATATAGTTGTCCGATTTTAATAAAAACAGGTAGGATTAAGCTACGATTACAAAGTTTGGAGACGTTTCCATTGAAAAGAAAAAAGTTTTTCATACTGAAACTAGTTTTCCGACCGATTGTTCCTGAGATATAGTCATCCGATCCGGTCGGTTCCGACATATAAGTAGTGTGCAGCAAAAAGAAGACTCCTTGCAAAATTTCAGCTCGATAGCTTTAAAACTGAGAGACTAGTTCGCGTAGAAACAGACAGACGGACAGACGGACGGACAGACGGACGGACAAAGCTCAATCGACTCAGCTCGTCACCCTGATCAAGAATATATATAGTTTATGGGGTCGGAAATGAATATTTCTATGCGTTGCAAGCTTCTGGGCAAAATTATAATACCCTTTGCAAGGGTATAAAAAAAGAAAAATAGAAAACAAAAATTTTAAAAAATAAATATTAAACAAGAAAGAAAGTCGGTCAAGCGCGACTATAACATACTCTGTACCAAGAAAATTTGTCTTTTGATCATAACTCGAAAACCGTTCATCCGATCTTCTTCATTCCTTTGGCGGATCGATAAGTTATCCTAATAACTAAATATGTCCAGAAGGAACAAGCCATCTATCTTCAAAACTGTGGGAGATATGACGTTTTTTCTAAATTGCGGGGGCGGGAGGGGGCGTGGCCAAAATTGAAAATAAACTTGATCTGCCTGCAGACATAAGAAGCATATGTCCCATACACGTCAAACCTCTATCTCTTACCATCTCTGAGATCTGTGCGTTCATACGGACAGACAGACAGACGGACGGAATGAAGAAGATCGGATGAACGGTTTTCGAGTTATGATCAAAAGACTGTTCGCTGCTACTGCAGCATCAAAACTTATGCTGAGCGTATAATTTTCTTGGTACAGAGTATGTTATAGTCGGGCTTGACCGACTTTCTTTCTTGTTAAAATATGCTTTCAAAGCTTTCTAATGTTAAAGTCTTCTAATCTTCTTAATAAAATATGAATAAGTACAGAATTTGGTTTTGTGTATGTTAAAAATTTATTGGCTTTCTATTTAAATTAGGTTCGAACTTAAATCCAGTAGTCAAAAACCTTGATTCTGAACGATTTGAACATTAACCATTGATAAATTTCGGTTCAAGCCTGCAAATCAGAAGATTTAAAGTGTGCAGTCCTTATTGAAACATCGTAGAATAGTTTTGATTCGAAAGATATTAAATGTAATCAAAAAATCGAGAAAGTTTCTCAATATATATTGGTTATTGAATACCGGTTCTAAAACAATTGAAATGTGGGTGCCAGTTCTGAGTTTTAGTCGGGTCTTGGTATGTTTCTGTGCTTTTAATCTATCTTAAAAATACTTAAATATTTAAAAATTCAGGTGCATATATCTACAATTAAGACTGCTAAGCTCATGGCACGTTGCTCCTTGGGAAACGAAGTTAAATGCATTTTATTGTAGAAGTGTTCTTTTGTTTAATTTCACTTAAACCATCAATTGGGTCGGAGTTCTCCATCCAAAAAGTTGTATTTAAAAGAGATGGGCGATCTATGCCTATCATCACAGTTTCACGCCAAAAGCTCACCGTATGCATTTCAGATAAGACAATGAGCAATCAGCATGTTGATAGCGAAATTCTTTCATCGAGAATTTTGTATAGATTTAGTTTTAGAGTCTTAACAAAAAACACTACAAATGGAACGCTATCACACAGAGATATTGTCAATTTTTCTATCGCCAGTTCGTCTTAACTACTGTTTAAATATTTTTGGCCCGCGTCAAATACTTGACACCCGCCACAAACATAATCCATGAGATGATGATGGGGCAAAAATACAAAAAAATCTAAATTCAAATAATAATTTGATAAATCAACTTAAGGTTTTGTGCAGTTTGATATTTGGTTAAGCAATTAACGCTTATTTGTTGAAATTCGTGTGAAAATTTTCCACTTAAAAAACAAAAATTCAAGACATGGATCAAGAGTCAAATTCTTGGCCAAGATAAGCAGGACTTACTTAGTCATAGCCAAGACAGCCAGTTCAGTCCAGTCATTAAGTTGGGCTCCCAACTGCAGCAACTCTGATATCGCCCATGTCAGTTGCCGTTGACTGGCCATTAGCCAAGGTTGTTGTTGGTAGCTGATATTTAGAATCGAGCAACAGCAGCAGCTTTAATGCCCTCTTATGGATTGCGCAGACGCCAAAAAATTGGCCAACAAGACACACACACACACACACATACTGACTCTAGTAAATTACCTGGTCTTGGTCTGGTTGAGTTTTTCCTTCTCTTGGTGTACTTGTTACGTGAGAAAATTTTTTGAAAAATTTTTTTGTTTTTAGCCAGCTGCCAAAAACAGCTTACTGTTCGCTGTTGCCATTTTGAGGCTTTTTGTATGGCTGGTGGTTGTTGCTTTTTCTTTTTTAGATTAGTTTCTAAACAAAATATGCATTCATCGGATTGACCGCATTGTGACCATGTGGCCAGGTTAAGTGTAAAACCTTGGCGTGACTCTGGCGAAGGGTGTTCTGTCCTACATTTGAGGCATTCGGATATATATTTTACTTTTTTTGCTATATTTTTGGGTACTTTGAACAGGGCTAATTAATCAACTTCAATCTTCCCCTTACATTTCAAACCTCTATCTCTTACCATCTCTAAGATCTGTTTATTTATACGAACAGATGACGTTCGAGAATATATATATAAATACATTCATTATCGATATATCCCCACTAATAATATTATAATGCAATATCGCACATCGTTTAGCAACAACATTGATTTATATTGACCCTATTTCGACAATGAGAGCAGAAACGTTGACTGAATTGAAGTCGCTGGATTCAAATTTGTGTAGCGAAATATTGTAAATGATCAACCTTTTAAGGAATAATCGACATCACAAAATCGATTAATTGTATTAGAGTGTGCTGGTCAACGCAGTTGATTGATTGTGATTTGTTATCGATAGCAAACTATATGAAGTTTTCTTAATGGACGAGAAATTTAAGGGAGTCGCACTTGAAATGTTAAAGAAAAGTTATAGAATCTTACTTGCTAATTGCTACTGCTAATGCTGCTGTCGAAATCGATCATAGGATCTAAGTTAGGGCTGTCGATATTTTATCGATATATGAATAGTTTTGTTTCACGATAACGTTATTTCGATATGTTATTTTTTGTGACTTCACTACTAAGGGCCGATTTCTCTTCTTCTATATAGCTGCTAACGGATAGCTCTATGTAGAAAATTAGAAATCGGTCCTAAGTATGTTAACGATATCTTTAAGTTATACTGTTGGAAAGATCAAATGGAACGACCACTTGTACTGGTCATTAGTGGTTTATGGTGTAGCCGTTCTTTAATAACTTTTCAGTTTTTGTATTAGCTTAAGAAACATATATATTATCAATATATCGATAATGGGCTCGACATATCAAATATCGATATTGAAAATCTAGATTTTTGATATTATCGATGCTAGAGTTCTCCTAAGTGACCATTATTAGGAAGTATTATATGTTATATGCTCGAAATCAATAATTCAATATGAGCCTTTGCAAGGATATATAAAAGCATCGGTATAGACGCAGTTTATCTTAGAATTCTTGTAGATATATGAATTGACGGAGGAAATTGATTTGCAATCTTAGGGTTTACTGCCCATTAAATATGAATGACTACTTATATTTTTCGGTGCTGAGCTGATATGTGCTCATTTCAAGTACATTCGGAAGATTTATTCTCAAAAATTTGAGATAACATTCTGTTCTTATTTGGAGATGAAATAATCTTATTTTCTGAACTCGAATTTCCCCTCTGTGTACTATCAGTAGATGATCGTTTATGCATAGCAAAAAGATGTGACCATCAGACTATTTTTTTGAAAAACTCCAAGGAGACTTCAGGAGTTATGGGTATTTTTTGACGCAGTCAATACTCTAATATACTATAAATAATTTTGTGGCCAAAAAATTCTATCAAAATCGTTCACCAGCAGACAAACACTTTTATTTTGAATAATGATTCATGTCAGATGATTGGTGAATGCGCTCAGTGTGTGTTGACCAATGAACTTCAAAGATATCTTTTTATACTCTGTACCGAAGGTACATAGAGTATTATAAGTTTGTGCAAAAGTATGTAACATCCAGAAGGAAGCATCTCCGACCCCATAAAGTATATATATTCTTGATCAGCATCAACAGCCGAGTCGATATAGCCATGTCCGTCTGTCCATCTGTCCGTCCGTCCGTCTGTCTGTCCGTATGAACGCACAGATCTCAGAGATGGTAAGTGATAGAGGTTTGACGTGTATGGGACATATGCTTTTTATGTCTGCAGGCAGATCAGGTTTATTTTCAATTTTGGCCACGCCCCATCCCGCCCCCGCAATTTAGAAAAAACGTCATATCTCCCACAGTTTTGAAGATAGATGGCTTGTTCCTTCTGGACATATTTAGTTATTAGGATAACTTATCGATCCGCCAAAGGAATGAAGAAGATCGGATGAACGGTTTTCGAGTTATGATCAAAAGACAAAATTTCTTGGTACAGAGTTTGTTATAGTCGGGCTTGACCGACCTTTCTTTTTGTTTGTCTATTGAAATGATTTTAAAAGCGTTTTGCCCATATTCTGCCTGTGGCATGTTCTGTTAACATTGCCGACAACTGAACAGAAGCCTCTGATATAACTCTGAGATACAACCCGAAAGAAGTAAGCAAACCAAATTAGATTAGTTCACAAGTTTTGTGTGTAATTTATGTTCAAGCACTTTCAAGTTAAAAATGGAAAGGGAACATAATATTCGGCTTGGTCTAACTTACCCTGGCCCTCTGCTCGCAAATTTATTTGTTCAATTTATATGCATCTCACAAATAAAGCGCACAAAATTTTGCATTGTAATTGGCGCTTTGGGAGCAAACTGTCGTCAGCCCCCCCCCCACCTTCCACTGATGGCTCTATTGAATTTCAATTAGCGTTCAAATTGCTTACAAATTCCACTTGCAATATCAATTTCAATAAATAAATAAAAATGCTAACACAAAAGAGCATGAAATTAATTTGAAGGAAATATTGCTAAATACTTGAAAAAAAACCCCTAAAATTATTAAAAGTGATTAAATGGCTCGATCAACTTCTGATTTGATATTAGTTTGCTAATTTTGCATGGCAAAAAAAAAACGTGCGAGTCGCGTTTGCTTAATTCATAAATTCAAAGATAAACAAATAATAAAGCTGAAAAAAAGTCATGAAACACGTATTAACAAATTAGTCAAATAAGGCTAAGTGATGCGATGCCAGGCAAGTGGTACTAATTTGTTCTGGTCACCGTATTAGGTGAAGCTAAGGACCCTTACATGACTGACTATAAAAACATGCAAGCATATCCAAGGCCATAAAAGGGACTTCCTTAAGAGTCAGAGGTAGCAAATATAGCCTGTAAAAGGGTGTGTACCATACGCAAATCAAATTTGTTTCAGATTCTTTGTATTTTTAATTCTGTTTGTTCATCAAAAATACCAGTGACGCGTTTTTTTTTTTAACTTTATAATGGCCTGCTTTTACGGACGAAAAAACCAATGGCTTAAGACTTGTTTCCGCGGTAGTGTGACGACAGCTTTAAGAATACTTTTAATAATGCTACCTTATGTTTTTTAACATCCTTTGAATACTTCATTTTGTTTCGGATGAGGTCAATCTCCATACTGGAGGTTATACTTCACTTTCACTGCCCACTCATTGTTTCTAACGATCCATTCCATTCCACACCTTATCTAGCTTGCTTCATTTCTAAAGTGTCAACTTTATGGTTAATTACCGCATAATTAACACTCCAACTGTGTGTTTTGCAGGTGCAGGTACAGCTCACAAAATGCAAATATTTACGGTCTTATTATAATTATTTTTGCGCCACACTGTGTTGTTGTCGGTTTGTTGAGGGCTTTTGTGTGATATTTTCACATTATTTAGATAGTAATTTGCTGTTAAAAAGCAGTTAAAGATGAAACTATCAAGAGTCATTAACTATTAAATGCTAAAAACATAGACAGCAATTATGAGGCGACAGTTGGTTGGAATAATTTTTTCTTTTTTTTTTGTTGTTGTTTAATATTTTTTTGTTTTTTAAATGCCCCAAAGCGCCGTTTAACTGAGAGGTAATTGTGTGTGGCGCAGTTGTTGAAATTAAGGGTTTAATATCAAAGTAACAAAAACTGGTACATTAAAACCAATAAAAAACTGGTTAAGACAAGTTGTTTTTTATATACCCTAGTAAAGGTACATTGAGGTAGAATACTATAAGTTTAATCTGTATCAGCTTGATTGGGCGAATCGCCTTGATTACACTGTGGGCCGATTTCTCATCTTCTGCATAGAGCTATCTGTCACATAAACTTACAAATAACAGAGTAAAGTTTGAGTTTATCTGACACATAGCTGGTATGTGGAAGATGAGAATTCGACCCTATGTCAACAAATCTACACTGAAAAAAAAATCAATCCGAAACGGGATTGAAAACAGGGTAATCCCGGATAGTCTTGATACGATCCCAAAAAAGATTGATTACACTCACAATGTATTTTTTAATCCCATAAAACAGGATCATTTTAAGACTGCTACGGGATTACCCTGTTTTCAATAAGATTTCGGATTGATTTCAGATTTTTTTTTTCTGTGTACCTTTTGTTTAGAAAGCTGCTATGATGTAGCTTTTCTGATAGATTTGGGGCTTTTCGATATCAAAAAATTAACCATTTCTTTTGATTAATCAGTTCAGTTATTGAAAATAACGCTAAATTCAAGATATAAAAGACCTCTTAAAATTGGGAAAATGTTCGGTCCGGGGGCTCAAACCTGTTAAAAAAGCTAAGGTTCTGTTTGTACAAAATTATATGATGAGGGAATGTCCTGCTTAGGAAGCTATTATTATGAATAATGTCGGATTTGGACCATTTGGATGTTAATTAATCCAAATGGTCAAAATTCGACATTATTCATAAGAGCTCTACCACGGTTGACAAAATTGCCTGGACTTGATTGAGAAAGGATGTTTATGTTGAAAGGAAATAATTTCCTTATGCATAGTATGAAACATTAAGCTTGAATTTTAAATTTAAATTTACAATTTACAATTTTGATGAGTTTTCTTATTGAATTCTTCTGGCCTCGCTTATTAAGAGTATAATAACGAGAGCGTAAGTTAAAGTCGGCCCTGCCCGACTTCGAAATACCCGTTACTCAGCTCAGCTCGGATAAGTATGCAGTATTTTTTTAACTCGATCCTGTTGAAAATTTGTGAGATTGTAGATATTGGCCACATAGACTACACTGCAAAATCAGAGCTCGATATCTTAAAAATTGTGGGAGTTATTCAATATTTTTTATTGCGGGGGCGGGAGGGGGCGTGGCCAAAATTTGAAACAAACTTGATCTGCCTACAGACAATACTAGCTTACGTATAGAATTTGGTTGCTCTAGCTCTTCTAGTCTCTGAGATCTAGGTGTTCATACAGACGGACGGACGGACGGACGGACAGACAGACAGACGGACATGGCTATATCGACTCGTCTGTTGATGCTGATGAAGAATATATATACTTTAAGATATCGGAGATGCTTCCTTCTGCCTGTTACATACATTTGCTCGACTTTAGTATACCCTTTTTACGCTACGAGTAACGGGTATAAAAAGGAGCTTATTATTTCTAGCTTAAGATTTGAGTCCGCAAACTCGTTGATAAAATGAACCGAACCAAACCGTTTATATATGGGGTTTTTGGTTTGGCTTCGAGCTTTCGAAAGAGCACAAACTTTCGGCTGAATCCGGTATGGAACCGGTTTGCTTTCCTGATTTTACCCTGTTCCCATTGAAAATGGGAAAAGGGGAATCATGAAGTTGTGCGAATGTATGTAACAGGGAGAAGGAAAATTTTCTGACCACATAAAGTATATATATTCTTGATCAGCATGAACAGCCGAGTCGATATAGCCATGTCCGTCTGTCCGTCTGTCCATCCGTCCGTACGTCCGTCCGTCTGTCTGTCTGTATGAACGCGGCGATCGCAGAGACTATAAGAGATAGAGCCACAAATTTTTGCACGAATGCAGATTTATGCTGTACGCAGATCAAGTTTGTTTCAGATTTGGAAAATTCCCCTCCGTCCCCCTTTAATCCCCAAAAAACCAAGACCTCCTCTAGAAATTCTAGACCTAAACAAACGTCAGATCCACAATTTTAAAGTTAGAGCCCCGTGGTTTAGTATGCATCAAGCTAGGCCCAATATCTATCTATTCTGAAAAGTACAATCAGATCGGACAAAACACCGGAGCTATAAGCGAAACAGTTGAGCTGATAAGAGCACCCCCCCAGTTGTGGTCCAGGACTACCAAAAGTGTTGCCTACATTTAGGATGACATTTTGTCACAAAGAAATAAATGAAAACAAATGAACAGGGTATTTTGTGGTCGGGAATCTCGACTGCAGCGCCCTTACTTGTTTTTTGTAGAAAAGTTGTGTGTTTCCTTATAAAATTCAGCATCAAATTCATATTTTTAATATAAAGCAAAAGCGAAAATCTGACAAAAAACTATCGCCGAAAAATATCACAACAAAATATGTCATATCCGATCTAAAAAATAAAAATAATTGTCTTTATATCCGAATGCTTTTCATAGCTATGTACTTCACAGTTGGCAAAGGTGACCGAGTGTGAATGTTTCTAAAGGAAAAAATTTTTTTATAAGAGGTCCCGAAGCGAGATCCAACTCTCAAATAATTTCTAAAAAATGGTATTGAACAGTAAACGGTTAACCGGTTTGCCAAAACACAGAAACTTTTCGTTTTATGAACTTAAAATTTTGTGTGAAAGTTGTTAGTATAAAGTTAAATGTTTAATGGGTTTAGCACAGTTTCCTAACTGAACCATTTGTGTTTTAGAGCCATTTCTAAGAAACTATTTGATCTATGATTATGTGATTATGAAGTAAGACCTTTTTCTGGATAGGAAACAGCTCAAAAGAGTTTCAAAGCCATATAAAAAAAACAATATTTAAGCCATAAAGCTTGGCTTCTAATTTGTAGGGCCAAGACATAGAAACAATCGTTCAAAGAATTGGTGTTAGTAACACGAACCTATTTGATTTCTATCAGAGTCAAAATTAAAATCGAGAGTTCTGCACTTCAAACTCCATTCTCAAAATCCAACTTTGTACGGAATATTTAAACCAGCTAAATTATTGTTAACCTAATTTTATATTAGTCTTAAACAACATTCCCGAATTGTGAATGATTCCTTCTTTAACTGACGAAAGTTGATCTTGGTTGTATCGATTTCCAATGGTTTTTTTCCAATAAAATTCACAGATTGTTTTAAATGTTAACATTTGATTTGCGCATCTCAAAAGAGATGAATGTATATTCGGATTGACATTCGTGATGAATATTATTGACATTGAAACAAACATTGCCATTTGCAGGGGAATAAAAGTGGAACAATCGATAACATTCCGTTTCTAACTCTAGCCCTTTAGCGGAAAAAAGCTAAAGGTGGTAACATCAACTTGAACATTCATCACGAATGTTTAAGTAATTGGACATTCATCTATTTTTATCTTTCAGGAACAAGATCATATCTTTGATTTTATAAACAGCGCTTTAAGCCGGTTTGGCACGGGACCTAGTAAAACCAGTATCGATCGAATTTTGTTGATCCGGATCATGAAACGGTTACCCCAAATCGGACCACTTCTGCTTTAAAAAAGGATCGGTTCAAAAATAATAACGATATTCCATTAAAATTCAGTTAAAATTATTAATTGACAAATTATGTCCGAGTGCAGAAAAAATCGGAAGGGTATACAACATTACATTGCAAATCAAATATAACCCAACTTCTCGAAATCTAAATATTAACTTTTAACTGAAGTAAATTGCTGAAGTATCTGCATACTTCACATATTCTCGAACTTTAATCAAATGATAACTATCAACCAATTCGTGCACGAAGTCGGCCATCACATGGTTTTTGGACTTGACAGGTTCTGATTTTGCTTATCTACCGGGACCACCTAACAAAATTGCATTATCTAATCAAAATTCCTTGTGTTTTGTTTTTGCATTGGATTCTTTTGTCTGAGTGGCTGTGATTTTTATGACCGGCACTCTTAATCGTGCTCGTGATTTAGAATTATAGTCGTCGTATACTTATAATACAACTTTGTTGGGTTTTGTATAGAATTTATGTTAATTTATGACTCTTGGCCATTGTGTTGCCACAAGCAGAGCAAAGGAAGTTGAAATTGATTGTAATTTTTTTAAATTCACATGTGGCCAATGCAACGACCTTGCTTGTCTGCAGGTGTCTCTGGCCTGTGTACCTATCTGTGGGGGCTTTCACTTTTCCGATATCAACTATGCGGGCGGCCCACTCATTCAAACATATAGATACGAGAAAGCCCAGTAGTCGTCGTCATCGATGTTTAAGCAAACTGTCCCCACCCGCCCCTGAGGGCATTGACTTGTATGCAGGTTTTCTCTGCCAAATGCTGCTGCGGCTGGCTTAGCCGCTGATGATGATGATGATGATGAAAAGAAGAGGGCGCAAAGAAAGCGCGCTGAATTTAGTCAAAAGAAAAAATAAATAAGGTAAACACAAAAACTAAGTAATTGTTTTGTTTTGGGGGGGAACCTTCCCTCGGCTCTGTCATTATTATTTTCATATGTATTTCCCTTTTGCCCATAATTGCCAGCCGACTTCTGTTTTTTTGTAGTTGCTTTTCTGCGTTGTGCGTGAGCGCGCATTTTAAAATAAGCAAATTAAATTAAAATACAATACAAACAATAATGACAAAAATGCACAAAACGTAACGAGGAAGTGTTGCCATGTGGACAGTTTGGTGTGCAAAATTTCAATTTTCTGAATAGGAAATGGAAAGACAAGAGCTTATCAACAAGTGGGGCCTCAAAACAGGTGGTGTGTCCAAAAAACCTTTATTGATTCAATCTAGCACATTTTGGTACGTTGTTTGCTTAGAGGTATAAGTAACAAGGCAAAGGGAGGCTTTTTGTCGACTCTAAAACTTCGTTTAGTTATATTTCATTGACATTTCTTTTGTTTAAGCCTGTCAAAAAGTCTGTCAAGAGCAAAACAGTGTCCCCAGATTACTTGGTGCCAAATCCGGCACAGAAGTAAAGTAATAGTAATAGGAGTTAAAATCTTGGTTAAATTCAAATAAACCACCTAGTGAGATATCTGATTCGAAAATATCCGGCCTTTCCTGTCCTCTCCTCGTTGAAAGCTTAGGCCCACCGAAGAAACTTATAGCACCACGTTAAGCGACGAAAAATAAGTATTTTTGTTACTCATCGAGGTTCCGGGTTAAGTAAAACGATCCATTGAGAATACGTACCTAAAAAGGGTATACTAAAGTCGTGCAAAATCGGACAACTATATGGTATAGCTGCCATACAAAAGATAGGTCTAAAAAACAGTCTTAGTTAGAAAAACTTTTTTGTTTTTAATGGTAGCATCCTGTAATTTTGTATTTGTTTGTTTCTCGTGCTTTTACACAATTCTACAAGTTTTTGTCCAAATCGTTTGACTATATCATATAGCTCCCATACGTACGATCGGTCGGAAAATGGGAAAAAAGTATTTTTTGAAAATATTTAAGCGAGCACTTGCAAGGGTATAAAAACTTCGGCACAGACGAAGTTAGCTTAGCTTTCTCGTTTAAGATACCGAGCTCAGATTTTGAAATATCGACAATCTCACAAATTTTCATAAAGATCGGATAAAAAATGGCCGAGTTAAAAAAATGTTGCATACTTATCTGAGCCGCATGAGGTTATTAAACACTAATTTCCCTGAGGAACGGGTACTTCGAAGTCGGGCAGGGCCGACTTTAACTTACGTTCTTGTGTTTGTTCGTGTTGACACTCCAAGTGGTATATTTTGATAAAGATAGTGCAGCTTTTTAATAGTCAGAAGCCTATGAAGTAACTGTCACTGTACGAAGTCTGATGTACGAACTCTAAGTCTAGGCCAAGAAATTGTTTGGCATGGTTCGAGATATTAACCAAGATTATAAACATATCTTAAGGTGAAGTTTAATGTCACCCTCAGCCTTTGCATACCGTTAGCATCACTAACTAATATATATTTCCGTAGGGTAAAGCTTGTTAGGCAAAGTCATAGACCAAGGTATGAAACAAAGGCATGTATATTGTCCGAAAGTTTTTTTTAATCGTATAGGAAACAGACAAGCATTATTTAAGCAGGTCGGATAAACATATAGCAATGGACCGAGTTAGACAGGCTGACCGATACCGAAAAAGTATCGATTGGATATTTTATTAAATTTTTTTTTTATTCATTTGACAAGAACTACTGTGCGTTGTGCTTTGGGTAGAGTGTGTGCCTGGAACATGTTTTTTCTTTAGAAACTTACACACCGTCTGCAAATACACTATATCTGTTGGTGCATGAACTACAGAAAATCAGTTTCTAAAGTCATATCTCGCGATAAGATGACTTTGACTTTTTATGAACCACTGAACCGAACCGAAATCGCGGTTTAGTTTGCTCCAAAGCCATGTAATGAGCCGAACCGGCGGTTCAGAAACTGTGTGAACCACTGAACCGAATGGTGGAATGGTGGCTAATTTTAACTCCATATGATAAAAACTACTCTGACACTGTTTTTGACACATTTTATGCTCATCGTCAGTCCAATTTCCTCTGTTTATTCATATCAGTGGCAGGTGAGGCGTAAAGAAAAAGTAATTTTCGCTTGTGACAACATCAATCAACGATTTTAGCCTGAAAGCAGCCGTCATCTTTGCCAGCTACTGGCGGTGTCAAAGAGAGAAGAAAGAATACCATCCACAAATTCTTAAAATAGCTTCTTAACGTTCTTTTAGTTATAACTTAGTCACAACTCAACACCCCTTGAAACAAAACAATCATTCATAAATCTCTCACTCACATCGGCAAGTTCTCAAACAATGAAATCCCAACACATAAGCTGCATTTTGACTCTATTTTGTAAGCAATTCTCAGCTATTTTTGGCTACCTTTCTCAACCGTTTTTTGTTTCTGTTGTTTTTGTTGATTGATCATCATATCATATCATTTGGTGGGTAAACGTTTATAATTCAAACGTATGCACACACCGCGCAGAAACCGTCAAGTCATTTATCAAAACTTTATATTTTTAAACAGCTAAATTTGCGCTGAGCTGCTCTCCAGCTGTCCAAGAAGTGTTTCCCATGCTGCTTAAAAAGCAGAAACCACAAAACGATTTGTTTAAACACTGGAGCCTGTGTTCCACCTTGCCCCTCAGCCAAACAGTTCTCAATAGCCCAACCGACAGACTTTGGAAAAAATGCAATTTTTTATTATTACAAGTAATATAAAAAAAAAATAGGAAAAAAACCCGCAGATATACACTCAGGTGCTTGTGGCGCTGGAGTCTCCGAAAACTGTGTCAACAGCAAATTGAAAAGTTGATTCAAAATGTTACCTTTAGTATAGGCCGAATTCAATTTAGCCACGGCTCTGCGTGTGGTGTGGTGGTGGTGGTGGTGATGGTGGTTCTATGGCTTTGGCGAGTCCGTCAGGTTAAATAAATCGTAAATATTGCTGTCTGGGCGCAAAGAATGTCTCAAAACAAATAAGAGAGAACAAAAAATGATTTGCAACTAAATTAAACAGTTTCGCAATTTGTGTTTTTGTTTTTTGGTCATGTGTGTCATGTGGCGTTGTCGCCTACAAAAATGCGAGACAAGAATGAAGGTGAGAGGAGAGGTGTGTAGAAGGCCAGGCAAAAAGGAAGTCTGCTGTTTTTGTACGTGCGAACGCATTGGAATGCATTTAATTGAATCATGAAATAAATACAATTGAGTAGATATATTTGGGATGACTCAACCAAGATATGCCTTATAAATTAATCACCTTAAGGAGTAACTAATAGTTAGCTACAGCTGTTGTGCTTGGAAAATTCCCCAAGGAAACTACAATTTGTTACAATGTCCCTCATCATCATCATCATTATTATTATTATTATTCCTAGGGAAGTCAACCAGAAAAGGTTAATCCCAGACCTTTGTTGGTAATTACCTCAAGAAATGTCCAAGTGCTTTATAATCTCACCAAACGTGGGAATTTGATATTTGAAGGCTTAAATAAGAATTTGACACGCAACTGAATGTTTAGCCTCAGCAGGTAGATGAATGACAAAGACAAAGAACTCCTCAATCTTCCCTTAATCTTGTACCTGCTTTGCCTTCTCTTAATAAAGTTTTTATACTCTGTACCGAAGGTACATAGAGTATTATAAGTTTGTGCAAAAGTATGTAACATCCAGAAGGAAGCATCTCCGACCCCATAAAGTATATATAGCCATGTCCGTCTGTCCGTCTGTCTGTCCGTATGAACGCACAGATCTCAGAGATGGTAAGAGATAGAGGTTTGACATGTATGGGACATATGCTGCAGGCAGATCAAGTTTATTTTCAATTTTGGCCACGCCCCCTCCCGCCCCCGCAATTTAGAAAAAACGTCATATCTCCCACAGTTTTGAAGATAGATGGCTTGTTCCTTCTGGACATATTTAGTTATTAGGATAACTTATCGATCCGCCAAAGGAATGAAGAAGATCGGATGAACGGTTTTCGAGTTATGATCAAAAGACAAATTTTCTTGGTACAGAGTATGTTATACAGGGTTGCCCATATTCGACGGACCCATGTTTTTTTCAAAGAAAAAAATAAAAATTTGGCGGTTGGCAATCTTAATCATTTAATTTGTTCCAAGTAGATTTGTTTACATCAATTTTTGAATATGATATCTCTCAAATGGCCGCCTCTGGCGTTGATGGCGTATTGTGCCCTTTTTGCAGCATTTTCCATCGTTTTCGCCAACATTTCGGCCGGAATAGCGGCTATTTCTTCACGAATGTTGTCCTTGAGCTCTTCTACGGTCCTTGGCTTGTTAACGTAAACCTTTGACTTCAAATATCCCCACAAGAAGAAGTCAGGCGGCGTCAAATCGGGCGAACGCGGTGGCCAGTCCAAATCACCACTTTTCGACATCAAACGGCCCGGAAACAATTTCTTCAGAAAATCGATTGTTATGCGACTTGTGTGCGGTGGAGCGCCGTCTTGTTGAAACCAGAACTGCCTCATACGCTTTCGACGAATAATTGGCATCACAAAATTGGTCATCATGTCGCGATAACGCTCCTGGTTGATGGTAACAGCATGGCCATTTTCATTTTGGAAGAAAAACGGCCCAATGACCGTTTTCGCACTAACGCCGCACCAAACTGTGACTTTTTCGTCATGAAGAGGCACTTCTTGAATCTCCTGAGGATTTTCAGTGGCGTAAATACGGCAATTTTGCTTATTTACGGTCCCATTCAATGTGAAATTGTAATTTTTTAAAAGCACGTTGAGTTTTCACAATTGACTTGTTCTGTTGAATGTAAATTTCAACTATTTCAGAGCGCTCGCGTGGCGTGTATTGTTCCATGGTAAAAATCTGCTTGGACTGACGCTTCAAACGCGGTATGTCATAAAGCGATCTGACATCTCTGTTATGGCGTTGCCAGATGGGTCCGTCGAATATGGACAACCCTGTAGTCGGGCTTGACCGACTTTCTTTCTTGATCAAATCCATTGTTTAGCCTCTTTACATCTCACATGACTTATTATTCTGGCAAATAAATCGCCAGAATTCCAGCACTAATAAAATCGCCATAAACAATTTATACACAAGTTCATAAGTTTTTATTATGAACAGGATTAAAGCATCAAGTTCAGGTTTTTTTTTGTTTTTGCAATTATGTTTTTTTTTTATTGTTGTTAAACAACTATTTGACGCCCAAGAAAAGAACAGATTGACGTAAATGATATTAAGAAAAAAAAAGGGCATCAGATTTAATGGGCTCGAAGGTCTAAAAGGCAGTCCACACAGTTGTTATGGGTTAATTGAGATGGGCATCAGGTTAATATTTTTTTTTATTTTGTTTTATTTATTTTTACTTCAATAAAATTCCTGGCCATTTTATCTTTCGAAAGTAAATAAAAACAGCTCAGCTCAGCTCAGCCCAGCCTTGACTTCGTTTTTCTGTCATTTTATTTACAATGAAATATAAATTGTTCAGTCTTCAAAAGGCATGAAATTTCATTAAAATTCAGCTCAGCATATTTTTCCATTAGAATCAGAAAACAACAAAACAAATGACAAAACCTTTTAGGAAAACAAACAAGCTTGACAAAAAAAAAATTTAATATCTTCTTAAGCCATTATAAATATTTATGCATAAAAAATTATTTAATTAAAGTGCCTCGCGGGTAAGACAAATAAACAAGCAAAAAAAAAAACAATATCTAATAACTTTATAGAGAAAGTTTAGACTTAAGTGTTTGCCATTTTGGCTAATTATAAGAGACAATTTTTGTTTTTTGTTATCTTTTAATGCGGTGCCTTTTTATCAAAGACAAAACAGAAAAAGAAAATAAAATTCACATATAAATTTACTGCTCTTTTGATGTCTAAACGGGTATATACATTTTGAAGTGAAGTAGGAAAGAAGACTTTACAGAGCACCAAAGGGTCAAGCCGAGCTCCTCTCAATCTTGTAAGCTTCTTAATTGTTGCACAATTACACAGTTTAACAACGAAAGGCTAAGTTTGAGAAAGCTGGCGTCAATAGCTTGTTAAGGTGAGCGGCTGTGCATCGATCCCAGAACCCTTTGCACAGCAGGCTCACACACAACCCGCTGCACCACACCCGGCGACCCGGAATAACTTTTAAGCTATTTAAATATATTCAATCAGCTAAAAAAAAAACTGACTGAAAATGGTTATCGTCTTTAAAATGAATATTATTCAGTTTTGGTTAAGTTTATTGGTTTATAATCAACCAAAACAAACAACAACAGAATTTTACAATACGCAATAAAAGCAGAACTGTTTCGTTTCTAGCATCAGCAGACTTGTTGCTGACGCACACGAGTCTATTTTACTACACCTGAAGACTGTATCATAATTTTGCCCAGATGTTTGAAAGGTACAGCATTAATCATCCACATAACCTATATGTGGGCAAAAAGTAAGGTGAATTTGTTTGTAAAAATTAAAAATCTTTATTTATTCTTCTAAATCAATTTCATCCCCTTTAAAGTAATAATAAAGTAATAGTTTTTTCCAGTCCTCGAAACATGCCAAATAGTCCCTTTTCGGTATAGCCATCAGCGCTTTCTTCGATTTTGCTTTTATCTCCTCAATCGACTCGAAACGCGTTCCCCGAAGTGGTCTCTTGAGTTTTGGGAATAGCCAGAAGTCACA
This sequence comes from Lordiphosa fenestrarum, assembly GCA_035044985.1. Taxonomy (NCBI): domain Eukaryota; kingdom Metazoa; phylum Arthropoda; class Insecta; order Diptera; family Drosophilidae; genus Lordiphosa; species Lordiphosa fenestrarum. Next base: position 69,399 of record JAWNNO010006544.1, read on the forward strand.
CGGAGCCAAATCAGGCGAATACGGTGGTTGCGGAACGATATGCGTCGAATTTTTGATGACTTTTTTCGCAAGAAATTGAGAACGAGATTTGACTTTTCGTAGGCCCAAATGGTCTTTCAAAATGGTTTTCACAGATCCTTCTGATATTCCCATCATATCAGTAAGGTCTCTAACAGTCAACCGACGATTTTTGCGCACTAATTCCTCCACTTCATTGACGTGTTGGTCATCTGTTGACGTCGATGGTCGTCCGGAGCGCTCCAAGTCATCCACACGTTCTCGACCCTCTTTGAAGTCTTTGTACCACTTATAAACATTTTTTTGTGACATGGTAGAATCACCAAAGGCCTTCCGCAACATCCTCAACGTTTCCGCAGCCGAAATTTCATTCCGCAAACAAAATTTGATGGCACTTCTCTGCTCAGACCTTGTAAAAATCGAAAAATGCACTCTTGGTCGTTTGGAAAACACAAGCGTAAATATATTACTGATAATGACATTCACATGAAATTTGGCACAGATGTCATCAACAGTCCTGCCAACTCAAGAAAAAACAAGTAAGGGCGCTGCAGTCGAGTTTCCCGACCACAAAATACCCTGTTCATTTATTTTCATTTATTATTTTTTGAATTTTTGAAGATGTCATCCTAAATGTAGGCAATACTTTTCTAGTCCTGATCAACAACTGGGGGGGGGGTGCTCTTATCAGCTCAACTGTTTCGCTTATAACTCCGGTGTTTTTTGTCCGATCTGATTGTACTTTTCAGAATAGATAGATATTGAGCCTAGCTTGATGTATACTAAACCACGAGGCTCTAACTTGAAAATTGTGGATCTGACGGCTTTTTAGGTCTTGGATTTATAGAGGAGGTCTAGGTTTTTTGGGGATAAAAGGGGGACGGGGTGGAATTTTTCAAATCTGAAACAAACTTGATCTGCGTACAGCATAAATCTACCTTCGTGCAAAAATTTGTGGCTCTATCTCTTATAGTCTCTGAGATCGACGCGTTCATACAGACAGACAGACGGACAGACGGACAGACGGACGGACGGACAGACGGACAGACGGACATGGCTATATCGACTCGGCTGTTCATGCTGATCAAGAATATATATACTTTATGGGGTCGGAAAATTTTCCTTCTCCCTGTTACATACATTCGCACAACTTCATGACCCCCCTTTTCCCATTTTCAATGGGAACAGGGTATAAAAAACCTGCCCGAATTGTTAGGCCCGCGAAGTTTAAATTGACCCTTACACCTTACTTTTTGCTCACAGTAGTATTCTTGATCAGTCGTTTGAGCTATGTCCGTCCGGCTGACTGTTTCTAAGTAAACTAGTCTTTCAGTTTTAAAGCTATCGAGTTGAAATTTGGCATTCAGTTTTTTTACTGCGAATATTTCCGAACAGCGCTAATCGGTTGATTACTTCTTCCAGCTGCCATAGGAATGATCTGTTTCTAGAGTATTAAATTTTCGGCACAGCCCAAGTAAGCTTTGTCGCGTTTTAATTTTTAGTATTGCAAAGAATTATTGTTGTTAAAGTATAGTCGCAGCAGAACTTTCCAACAAGTCTGCAAAAGTATGATATTCTGGAAAAAGTTCGGTTCTAATGTGGAAACGTTTTTAAAAGCATCGACTACATGATATTGGGATGATCTAATAGGTTTTCTTAGACATTTTCATCGTTTGTTTTGGAATATATCAGACACACCGGGAGTTTGTTTATAGTGAAAGACTTATCCAAAATATAATATTTAGTTCACATTAATTTACTAACTCGAAGTCGTTTTTAACCGAATTTTTTTCTGGAGTTTGCATAAAAGTAGGTTTGATTCAAGAGACTTCAAAACCCTAAGCCAAACCGGTTCCTAATTCATAATTGAAAGCAGAAAGGTATTTTAATTATTTGGATTTTTTCTATGTTTTTGTACGATTACGGATCGGTTAAAGAAAAGCAAAGAGGTTAAGTTTATTGCCTAAAACCGCCTGGAATAACCCAAAATACATTTGTGCCTAAAAATGGCACCAAAGACATATTATTCTAACTTTAAGGTTGCTAATATTATTTATTTGCTGTGATCTTCTTGAAGAGTCGTTTTTAAGCCGTTCTTCTTATAAGTTTCGACTCATTTTCGAGTCGTATTTCAATAAATCTCATTTTGAGCATTTGCATGAGTCAATTTCAAGTCTTCTTTCAATCGCACATGATAACACTCTCTCTTTTTAATCATCAAACGATATCGAAATAGACTTATCAAGGTGATTTTAGTCTTTTTAATAAAAATTGTCATAAATGCGTGAGAAAACGATGCCCTATCGAAAAGAGTAACTTTTACCTCGTTATTATGAGCAGTTTCTACTCTTAATCCAAGTCATTTTGCGAGTCTTTTTTAGTTCGTATTTCAATAAAAATCACATTTTGAGCATGTGCAGCATGAGTTATTGTCGAGTCTTCTGTTAATCGCACATGACAGTAATCTAAGTTTAATCAACAAAAGGCCATGAAAGAGACTAATCAAGGTGATTTTGGTTAAAATTATCTTCCCATATGGAGTGGGTTCAACCAGCAAATTTTACAAAATTTCCGATCACTCTCGAGTCTTTATCGAGTCCTCTGACTGATTTAAATAGCCACAAATGCGCTTTTTTGACTCATTTTCGAGTCATTAGTTCTTTTCGAGTCGTTTTTTAATACATCACTATAAAAGTCATTTTCGAGCCTTCTTTTTATCGCACCTTATAGTTCTTTTTTTTTGATAAGCATCAAATTGGCTAGAAGAAGACTCACCTAGGTGGATTTGCTTAAAATGGTCTTTCAAAGGTTGGGTGGGAGCAAAGCAAATGCTTTGTGTGTTTTCGCTTAATTCTACTCTTTAAAATAATAATCAAAATTTTTCACATATAACTTTATCTTGCTTCTTTGCCACCACGATCCATACGTGCAATGAGCCTAAAGAAATCAGTCATTTGTTAAAAACAGGTGGCGCAGAAGGTAGATCGTCGTTATAGATCTTGTAGGTTGTGTGTAAGACTCCCAGTAAAGGTGGTCTCATCATCAACTATCATTGGATGACTTAAACACGCTAAATAGAAGTATTTGTAGCTAAATAAAGTGTCACTTATGAGGCGCACACATGGAAAAAATTTCCTTCTGAAATGAATTAACACACACAAATTGTAGGTTGATTGGTCCAACTACTTCGAAATTTTAAGTTATTAATTTATTTTGATACTATTTATGTAAATATAATACAAAATTTGATGCACTTTTCCGCGATTTGCTTCTTTATTTTTATTTTTATGTAAAAAAAACTAACTTTAATTTGCACCCCTTCCTAGAAACATAATTGTATTGCTTCTCTAAAGAGGGCTTTACTAAAACTGATCTAAAAACACTATGTTTTATGCTTTCCACTCAATTCGTTTCAGATATTCATTTATTCACAATCGGTTTCGGTTCAGTTCAGAACCGGTTTGCATACCATAAAACTCTGTTTTTAACAGGGCTGCGAACCCATACATTGTTTTGGATCTCCGGAACGCTGGTTCGAACCAAAATTTACCAATGGTTAGGGTTCAAAAATTTCAGGTTCGCGGTTTTTGGGAGAAGGTTTTGGTTCGAACCTTGGTTCAGTCCATGCTGGACTCTCAAAATTAATATAAAACAAAGCAAAAAATTTATTTAGATACAAAACATTGCTAAAACTTAGAAGTTAATTTAATCATAAGTGTTTTAATAATCGCTTTCGATCTAAAAGCCACCCAAATCGTATAGAAATCGGTTTGTTTTTGGGTCGAAAACGATTTGTGGAACACATTGATATATTGGATATTATAAATACAATTAACTTTTAGGTAAAATACCATTTCGTAGTTTTTGTAGAAAAATGTTTCACATGTGAATCATTGACAAGCTTTGAAGTCAAGGATCTTGAAATCACATGCCACTAGAGATGGGGATATTGTAAGTAGTTCAGAACTAGCTTAGTTTTAGCTTTAGTTGTTTTTAAATTCACTATGCTGCCCATTTTAAGACTGAGTTGCTCAATACCCACCAGATAACAGATGGAATCGCTAAACAGAAGGTAAAATTTTCTGATGTCCCCCATTTTTTGTTGAACCGAGCCGATATTATAGGTTCGGAACAGGTTCGGGTTTAGCTTTTGATTTTAAAGAGGTTCGGTTCAAGGTTCGGTTCACAGTAAAATACAATTTGGAATTCCGGGTTCGCACCGGTTCGGCTCAAAACCGGTTTGCAGCCCTGGTTTTTAACCATAGATAATTCGAGTCTTGAAACCGGCTTTAAGAAAGGTCAAAGTGTGGTTTTAAACCCAAACACTATTACTAACCAAAAAGTTACAGCCCACAATATCGACAAGAATTTGCGGATTATTATGATTAACTCTGGTAATTACCCATTTGCATAATGTTGAAACATGTCTCTGTACCTTTTCCTAGGGTATTTACACTTCGTTTTTCTTTCACTCTCCCCGCACTCAGTTTCATTTTGTCGCCATCTTCGACAACAATGGATCAGCAGGTCTCGCTGGCATGCCAAATGGTGGGTTTCACCATGCAATCCGTGTACTTACTCAAATAGTTTGTCATCGACCTGAAAGGGTCTGACGCTCAAGCTAAAAATTTATTAGCGAAAAAAGCGAAACAAAACAAAACAGAAATGCTGCCACTAAGCGGGTTAATTGAGCAATAACAAAAATGCAAAACATGCATTATGTGTGTTTTGTATGCGTTTGCACAACAACAGCAACAACAATCACAGTGAAGAGGGTCTCTTGCAGCACACAGCAAACGTTTTGCAATCTCCCACACAGATTTAGAGTCCGGCTGGGAGATTTATATTGCTGTTGACCATTTGACATTTTGATTTTATTTTGTTGCCTACTGCTGCAATGCAATTGCTTCAAATTAATTGAATTTCAAGTTTGTTTGTTGGTTTGATATGATTTTTTAATTAATCTTGAGCTCGAGGCGGTAAAAGTTGAAGACTTACACAATTATCGGCTTATATATCTGCAGAGAAAAAAGTTTCACCAAAAGGCAGCTGATCCCATGACTAATCTAAACAGAAAAACATTTCCAATTTCGACTGATAAGTTGCAGCTGGTTGTAGGTTATTAACCACCTATGCTGGGTGGCCATTAAATATGTGTTTATGAGTTTAATGAGTGTTAATGGGCTGGGAACTAACCTTGATGAATCGATATATCTAAATGTATGTTGATCGATTATCACAAGGTCATGTTGTTATTTTCATTTGACTCATTGATCACTCTTATCTGCTTAATACATATATTATTCTATCAAAGTTTTATCAAAAACGGATCTTAATCAATAAGGAAATTTGATAATTTTGTTTTGCGTCTTAGAAAAACGCTTTTTATACCTTTGTAACGCAGAGAAGGAAGCATTTCCGATCACATAAAGTATGTATATTCTTGATCAGCATGAAGAGCTGAGTCGATATGGCCATGTCCGTCTGTTTCTAAGCTATCTTCTCCGTCAGTTTTAAAGCTATTGCCAGCAAACTTTGCACGAAGTCTTCTGGTCCAAATACGCTGCACACCAGCCGGATCGGATGACTATAACATATAGCTGCCATAGGAACGATCGGTCGAAAAACTAGTTCTAGTGGGAAAAACTTTTTTGTTTTTCATGCAAACGTCTCCAAACTCCGTATTTACTAGTTTTCATTGCTTCTCCATAATTCTGCCAAATTTGCTTGAAATCGGACATCTATATAGTATAGCTGGCATAGAAAAGTAAGGTTAGAAAAACAGTCTTAGTAAGAAAAACTTTTTTGTTTTCAATGTAAACCTCTTTAAAATTGGCATATATTTATTTTATAAGCTTTCACACAATTCCACAAAGTTTTGTCAAAATCGGATGACTATAGGTTATAGCTGCCATAGGAATGATCGGTCGAAAAATTAGTTTTAGTGAGAAAAACTTTTTTGTTTTCAAAGAAAACTCCTCCAAACTTTGTATTTCTTAGTTTGCTATGCTTTTCCATGATTCCACTAAGTTTAGTCGAAATCGGACAGCTATACATCTATATAGTATAGCTGTCATACAAAAGTAGAGTCAAAAGAATAGTCTTATTGAGAAAAACTTGTTTGTTTTCAGTGAATATGTCCTTCAAATTAGGTAAAAAGCATGCTGCAAGGGTATACAAACTTCGGCTTCTATTTTTTTTATATAAAAATCTTTAGTACAAATTTTAAAAAAAATTTTGCTTCTCAAAATAAAAATAAAAGTTTAACCCGAAAACCTCGAAATTCAAAACGTGTTTTGAGCTTAACTTTTAAAATAAA
>JAWNNO010006545.1:0-113452 GCA_035044985.1 Lordiphosa fenestrarum
CAGGTATTCGAATAACTCTACATGAATTTTGCTGAAGCAGACAATATTCAAAACTGGAAAGTTCAAAGACTCATGCTGATCAAGAATATATACTCGGAAATGCTTGCCTTGTGCGTTACAAACATCTGGATAATTTAATTTAGGGTATACAAGTGTATGAGAAGCTTTTTCATGGCTTCCGCACAGCTGATGAAGGTGACCGGTTGGGAAAAAGTTTTAAGGAACAAGTGATAATATAGACATTTAAAAATTTAGATGTCATTTTAGAATTTAAAAATACTTTCTAACTGCGTTTAAAATCTTAGGATCAGATCAAAGCTCCAAAACACCACAAAATATCATTTCGGCAAACCTTTGAAATAATGGAGAGGGTTCGGTCCGGGGGTTCCCGTTGGAAAGTTTTAGGTTCAGCGCTCAGTTCTTAGTTTACGGAATCTTAGATAATAATAACTCATACATTTGATAAGCAGGAAGCGTCCAATTAAAGAAGCTATTAAAACATTACCCAATACCCGAATGGACCTCATTCATTACGGGTATATTTAAAAAACTTCTCAGCCATTGCGTGGTCCGTTTCGGGATGTTAACCATTTGAACCCAAAAACCAGAAACGGCTCTTAGGCCTTGCAAAATAAAGATGAAGAGATATGTATTTTATTTAATTTATAACAAAAACAAGTTCAAGCTTGAGTTCATCATGAATTCAATCATGAATTTATATCATCTTAATAATCGCTATATTTAGATGTAGCACACAAATTCATTTTATCATTTTAGCTCAATTCTTATACCCGTTACTCGTAGAGTAAAAAGGGTATACTAAATTCGTGCAAATGTATGTAACAGGCAGGAGGAAGCATCTCCGATATCATACAGTATATATATTCTTCATCAGCATCAACAGCCGAGTCGATATAGCCATGATCTCAGAGACTAGAAGAGCTGGAGCAACCAAATTTTAGATGTAAGCTAGTATTGTCTGCATGCAAATTAAGTTTGTTTCAAATTTTGGCCACGCCCCCTCCCGACCCGCAATAAAAAATGTTGAATAACTCCCACAATTTATAAGATATCGAGCTGAGATTTTGCAGTGTAGTCTATATGGCCAATATCTATAATCTCACAAATTTTTAAAAGCATCGGATAATAAATGGACGAGTTAAAAAAATGTTGCATATTTATCCGATCCGCATGAGGTTATCAAACACTAATTGAACTGAGTAACGGGTATTTCGAAGTCGGGCAGGGCCGACTTTAACTTACGCTCTCGTTTTTTTTAAATAAAGAAATATTGTGAAAAATTATTTTTTTCCGATATATCGCATTGGATAAATATTTGAAAATATCTTATTATTGGACAAAAATATTGATATTTCGATGTATTAGATATTAGAAATTAGTTCCGGCGTTCCTAATACCCGCTGCCAGGGATAAATCCCTAGACGAAATTTGGTACCGGTATGTCCCGAAATAAATATTTTGATTAAAGGTAATTACAATTTCAAGTGAAATTTGCTATGTACAGGGTTGGCAATATTCGACGGACCCATGGCTACTATTTCTTGCCGGATATTGTTTTAAAGATCTTCTAGGGCACTTGGCTTGTTGATTTTAAATAGCCCCAAGTCTGAAGGCGTAAAATCTTGTGAACGCGGCGGAGTTCAGTCAAAGTCGCGGCCAGGGAACAACGACAATACGCAATAAATCGATTATAGCGCGGCTTGGGTGTGGTGGAGCGCCATCTTCTTGAAACCAGCAGTGTACAATAAGCTTTTGACGAACAATTGGCTTAAAAAATTGATTATTATATCACGCTACCGCTTGAAGCAACCATTTGGGCATCTTCATCTTCGAAATAGAACGTCTTAACAACCACTTTATCACCATCGCAGCACCAAACAGTGTCTTTTTCATCGTGAAGAGTTACCTCTTGAATCTCTTATGATTTTCAGTGGCATAAATATAGCAATTTTGTTGGTTTACCGTTTCATGCTCACTTTATTTATTGACAATTGACTTGTTTTGTTGAATATGAACTTCATCAATTTGAGAACGATTGCGTGGCGTGTTCTGTTTAATGGTTAAAATCTACTTGAACTGACGTTTCAAACGCGCTGTATAATTAATCGATGTGGCATCGCTGTTAAAATGTATGGTGCTGCCAGATGGGTCCGTCAAATATGGCCAACTTCGTAGACCCTTGATTTGACATATTAGTCTGTATGCAAAGTTTGCAAAAATATTTTTGCAAAGCTTATCTTAAATAATTTATCTTTATTACACTTTAACATTTCCTGGATCAATTGGATTTTTAACAGTTATTGAGTACTGAAAAGTAAGAGGTTTTAGTGAGGTGTAAATGAAACAGTCAGCAAGCCCAGGCAGAGAATTGAGAGCGTTGTTGATTCATATTGCGTCTCTCTTGATTTTGCTCTTGTTGGGCATTTCATTAGCGATGAGAGTGTGACTTGGAGAATAGTAACGACAAGTGCAAGTGAATTTTCATAACTTCCACGGACGATAAAGGAATATTACGAAAGGAACCGGTAATTTGTTTCGGCTATGGATCTAACCCCAATATAATCCATTTCGGTATCGGTTAAGGTAAGGGTCACTAAAGAAACTTATTTCGGTTGCGCTTAAGGTTTCAGTTTGATTCGGTTATATCGGTTAAAAATAACGTTTGTTGCTTCGGGATGAATAAGATTTAGTGAAAAAACCAGAATCTGACTTGGAATAACCTAAAAGTAGGTGCATTAATGTCGTGTCGTATAGGCTTAAGAATAAATATATAACTATTAATGCTGTTTTATAAACAAGTTTTAAGACAAATACCTTTGATTTCTCCAAATTAAAACTATCCACTGTATCTATTTACAACTATCCCCTCTTCTTCTTTTCATTCCGCAGCCGAGAAAGTCGAGCTATGGTTACATTACTCACCCAAATCGATGCCCAGCACTCCATCGTCGCAGTATTTTGATTTCCTCGGTTTTGTGGCCTTGGCGGATAATGCGAATACCAATTACAAGTCTCGGGAGCTACAGAGTGTTACAGTAACTCCCAGACGGGGAACCCATCTTAAGCTGCGTCTAATTGGTGCCCAATGCAATGAATATAACCAATCAGGACAGATCTCCCTGCTGGCAGTTAATGTATTGGGCGAAGATATCCATGCAGCGAATGGAACTAACCCTGGTGAGGATCAGCTTAGTGAAGGCGGACTCCCCCTGGACACGGCAACAGGAGAACTGGCCCTAGCCTCGATTTGTGATGACCTGCTCTTCTCGATGTATGTGGAGGAATCTATAGTCCAGCATATACGCGAACTGGAACAACGCAAATCCCTAGCTGTCAATTCGGAAAGATTTGAATACGCGCGCAAATTAAAACTCTGCATGACAGCTCTTCGAACCGCTGGCGAGCGCCTGGGTCGATACTGTCTTGCCAAGCGGCAGGCTGTGCAGCAGGAGGACTTCACCACAGCCAAGTTGAGAAAGGAGCAAATCGAAATGTACCGATCCGCAGTGCTCAAACAGCTTCAGGTCCAGCAGCTGCTAGAGACCGAGGGCCTGCAGAGCTCCAATGATCAGAGCTGCGAGATTTATGCGGCCGGTAAACCTTGCCTGCCACCTGCACCCAGTCTGCAGGATGTGGCTCATGCTTTGGCCGAGGCTGCCTTGAGTCCCAAGAGCTTTAACCAGAGTCAGGATGATAAATCGTCGACGGACGGCTCGCTGGGGCAGGCGAGTAATGAGAGTGTGGTGGTGCCTCCTACCCCCACTCCCATAGCTATGGTCGCTTTACATGCCACGCCCAGTCATGGAAACTGGAGGAAATCACACGATGAATTACCTCAATCACCACGCTTGCCATCGCGACACAGTTCACCCATGTCCAGCCGTCAGGGATCGCTGAGGCGACGTAACAAGAGTGTGCCACGCAATTCGTATGAGGATTATGAAGAGCGAGCCATACCTACACTAAGGCAGTAAGTTTTGATGAGCTGATAGAACAATGTAACCCATTAATTGCTGTGTAGCTATTGTTGTGGATACTTAAAGGACTGTGCATGATGAGCGACTCATATACCAATTGTAGACACGAGGGGACTACCAAAAGTTCTAGTAGTTTGATGAAAAGAAGCCGAAAAATGGTTAAATTATTTTATTTTCAGTCTTATAAAGTATGAAAAAGTTTATAATCTCATACTATTATTAAGTCATTAGTTTCGATATCATTTGTTTTTGCAAATCTGAAACATACATGATCTGCGGATGATAAACACATACCTTCATGCAAAAATTTGTGGCTCTATCTCTTATAGTCTCTGAGATCGACGCGATCATAAAGACAGACGGACAGCGAGAATATATATTCATTATATAGTTTAAAAACAGTTATCAAAGTTGCTGAACCTCCCTCTTAGGTCCATGAGAGTTTCTCGATATCTCATCTCTATTAATACATCATTAAATACTTACTGGAAGGTTTTTTAGTATCGAACTATCAAACTTCTGTTAGTCCCCTCCGATGTGTAACCAATTCCTAGATACCTAGATTCAACACCAGAACACCAACCGTCGAATGTTTTTTGAAAAACGTTTATTTGATGTACACTGTTTTTCGTTTACTTTTCTATTTCTATAATCCCGTTAACGTTGTCGTTCCGTAAAAACCCGTAAAACCCCAATCACATGTTCAGTTCAAATACTAATGAATTTTTAAGGGAGTGCCAGGGGAATGCTCTGCTTGAAGCGGATCCAAATCGGGGACGTTCGCGTCTCAATGATCGTGAACGTCGCCAGGCCGCCTTGCCCATATTGGTGTTCGGCAGTGAGCTGGTGAGTGGTTCGCTCTGGCCATTGAGTTTACCATTGACACCCATATTGCTCGTTTGTTTCTAGGTGGAGCAGTTCTATTCGCGCCAGTTTCAGGATCGAGAGGATGGCCTAATGCGTCTGCGGAACGTTCTCAAAGAGCAGGAACTAATGGAGGAGGCTGCAGTAAGCAATGAACATGCCTCGAGTCCCAATAAAGTGGCACGTTCTGCTGCTCTACTGCTTCACCGAGCTGTACGAGATGCCGTCTATTCCGTTTTCAATCAGGCCACGGAAACGGTACGTGTGCTGTTCCTAGAATATGTGCCAGGACGTGTCTCCACCAGTGAGGTGGCACGCTGTGTCGATCGTCTGCTTCCCGAACTACTGGCCAAGTCGGGAGATCCCTCGGCCCGTTTGCACACCATGGCCCAGCACACCATACTCAGCATAGCTGCTTGTCCGGAGGTGGCCGAGCAGCATCTTGTGGCGCCGGCTCTCTCCCGTAGTGTGGGCTCCGGCACTCATCAACGTCTGGCCATGAGCCGGCTGCAGATGTTGGAGCAGCTGGTGAACACGCAGGGTATCAGTACGGACAAACACAGTGGTCTCACCTGTCGGGCTCTCTCGGAATGCGGTTGCTCGGGCATACATCATCCTGCGGAACCTGTGAGGAAAGTGGCTGAGCGTATACTTCTTCTGGTGTACAGGGTCAATCCCCGCCTGGTGCGCAAGCAGCTGCCGCCCGATGATGACATCACCCGTCGCAATCTGTTGTATCGCCAACTCTTCACCGAATTTGATAAACTGGACTTGGAGCGCAAGCAGGAGCTACTTGAAGTCAACAAATATGTGGGTGGTCAAAGCTCAGGTGATGCGGCTACTCCGCCGTTGGATAAGGCTAGCACCAGCTCAGATGCCTCACGCCTGCTTAAGAGTAAGAGTGGTCATGGACTGGGCATGGCTGTCAGCTCTTCCACCAGCAATGGCTATAACAGTTGCAATGGCAAACAGCAATACAATGAGCAGTTGAAACGTTCCATGCTATCCGCCTCCAATTCCAGAAAGGGCTCTGCCTCCAATTCGGAGTCTACGGAGGAGAACACCCCCAAGATGTGAGTAAACTTTGGTTGTGGAGTAAAAACCGTTTGCAATGTTAACTTGGTTTTTTCCCAGCCATTGCCCCTTCTGCAACTGGACTTGTCCAGGTGGTGATGCCAGTCAATTAGATCGTCATTATTGGAAGTCGTGTCCATTTCTCACCAAGTGCCCACAATGCAGCCAAGTGCTGGAGGTAGCCGCCCTCAACTATCATTTAACAAGTAAGTGGAAATTGATGGCCATCAAAGAACATGCTAAAATTTATGGTTTTGATTTCAAAGCTGAATGCGATGCCAAGGAGAGCTATGTGGTGTGCACCCGCTGCACTGAATCCGTGCACAAGCAGCTCTATGAGTTACATCAAATGGAAGACTATTGCCGAGGTAAGTTAAACAAGAGCAAAAGTACTTCAAAAAGTAAATTATGCATTTCTATTTAATTTCAGAGCTTAAAACTGGCGCCGCTCGTTGTCCTTTGTGCCATGATGATGTGCATTTGCCTCAGGATGGTGGCTGGAAGTTGCATCTTTTGAGTGCCAGCGGTTGTCCAGGCAACATACGTAAAAAGAATTTTAAGAAATAAAACTAAACACGAAGAAACAAAAAGCAACATTAATCAACTGACATTGAAAAGAGTGGCAGAATTTATTAGAGCAAGCTGGCAGGAGCAGGATCTGAAGAAGCTGCAGTCATTTAGCATTAATTAAATTGAATATGTTTGACACATTTTGTTTTGTTGATATGCCAATTAGTTTAATTCAATTTTGTATTTAATTTTGTATGGTTTCTTTTTCATATATGCAATGTGATTTGTTAACTAATTAACATGAATTTTTGTGAAACGTCCTTAACAATAAATAGAGCCCATCCACAACAATTGAATCTAAAGAAAAAATTCTGACTTTATTTTTAATTTCTATGAAATATGACTATTCTAGACTTGTGGCTTTACAGAAGTAACAACACGGTGCTGTAGAGGATTCACCTTTGACCTACGACTTCGAGGTTGCTTAAAAGCGATATTAGTTTGAAATTGGCTCCAAACTACTGTCACAATCTAGAAACAGTGATTTCGATTGTTATCAATTGCTATCGCGACTACTATCGCATCAGAAGGTACAAATATATCGATACGACGCTCGCATCCCTAGTCACAGGTACGCCAAACAGCCGGCAGAAGCAGAAAAACAATTTTTTCTGCAATTAATTAAATATAAATGCCAGCTGTTGGTGCGGGTGCGCGGGTTAAACATTAACACAACAAAAACAATCCACAGAAATGTGTTGAAAAAGATCTTCAGTTAACTCTCGCATCAACACTTCAGACACCTCTCTAGTCTGGTCTAGTTCTATTATCAGGGACTGGGGGACAGCCACCTCGCCATCGCTCCGATTGAAGATTACAATTATTTAACAATCAAGGGAACGCACGTGCCTCAGCAGAGAAAATGCAGCAATTAGTCAAGAAATTAATTGAACATAAATACCTGACCAGGGCTCAAATCAATGGATTTGATAACTACAAGGTGAGCATCAGACACAGGCGTCTCCTTACACAGCTAACCATCTCTCCCCCTCCGCCCTCCAGTATAGCGCCATAGACACCTCCCCGCTGAGTCAATATGTGATGCATCCATTTTGGAACTGGCTGGTCAAGGTAATCAAACTTTCCCTGTTTGGCTTCATAAAAATCAATATTTAAATCCAACCCCCCTCCCCCTCTGTATTGCAGTTCTTTCCGCGTTGGTTTGCACCCAATCTGATGACATTCCTGGGCTTCCTCTTCGGAGCGATGAACTTGGTTCTACTCTCCTATTATGATTGGAATTTTGTTGCCAGCTCCGGGTCCGAGAATTCCACTCCCATACCCGAATGGGTTTGGCTCTGCACTGCCGCCAATGTGTTCATTGCTTACACCCTGGACGGAATCGATGGCAAACAGGCTCGACGCATTGGTCTATCTGGTCCGCTGGGTGAACTCTTTGATCATGGCCTGGACTCGTACACAGCTATGCTGATCCCCACATGTCTTTACAGCATATTCGGCCGGAGCAACGTATATTCCGTACGCCCCATGCGGATGTATTATGTCTGCTTGACCGTATACTTCAACTTCTTTGTGTCCCACTGGGAAAAATACAATACTGGCATTTTGTATTTACCCTGGGGCTACGACCTAAGCATGTGGGGCAGCACCGCTATGTACCTGCTCACCTGGTATTTGGGTTTTGAGTTTTGGAAGTTCGAGCTACCATTGGGTGCCTTTGGAACATTGCCATTGGGCAATGTAATGGAAGCGGTGCTGCATATTAGTGCCATGGCCAATATACCGTTGGTCATTGTTAATGTGTATAAGTGAGTATCAAAATTGAATGTTTTCGATTATTATTCTGTATTCATTTTTGTTGGCGCTTTGCCTAAAAAGCTTAACTATGTTCAAACAAAGATAACCGATATTGTTTTGATACACTTACAAAGGGCATATTGTTTTTTGCAACGACGGGAAACTTTTGTTCCAATTCAAAATCCTAAGAGCACTTGCAAGTGTATTAAAACTTTGGCAAATTCGAAGTTAGCTTTGCCTTTTCCTTTTACATTTGAAATTGCTTAATAGTGTTAACTAGCAGGCGCTTGAGAACCTCGAAACAATCAACATGGGCGCTACTAATTATTTTATGAAATATTTGGAAATTTGTTTATTTCGCTGGTTCTCAAACAAATTAGATTGAGTTTATTACATTTTTGGCTTTTATGATTTAAAGCTGAGGCATTTTTTGGTAGTTTCGTCATATCTAGTTTTCAATTTATACTGCCACTTCTTCTGTATCCAGAACCCAACTATTCCGATGATTCATGGAGTGACTCTTTCTCAGTTCAACTTGCAAATATTTGTCACATTTCTGTGGTCCTGATTTGATGATTTAAACAAAATCAACATCACAAACCACTTAAAAACAAAGAAATACTTCCATCTAAGTGTGAATCAGTTACCAAATGTTAAAAAACCTTACCTTAAAAAACCTAGGTATTAATAGAAAGTGAGGATTTTCATATATAACCATTGAATGGTCACATCAAAACAGTACGATCCAAAATTTCAGAACAAAGGAAATGAAAGTGTGGCAATTTAGTGTAAAGCTAAGTTTTTAAAAAAAAGTCTCCCACAAAGTCCAGGAAGTAGCAGTTGGAAGATTGGTAAAATATTTTTAACCTCGTTATTAACGAACTTTCGTTTATAGAATTAACAAACCTTAGTCCGGCTGTAGGTCACATTTGCATAACTACAGTTCAAAATACACCTACCAATCCCATCGACTGCAGTTCAGCAGTTTCTTTTCCAAGCTGAAAATCAAGATATGCTGCAGCCCATTTTATATACAGTTATTGGTTTAGTTTAAACTATTTTTGCTTAGTTTCCGTTCTTGTACACTTGTTTCATTTTCTAACGTCCTTTCTAATGTTTACCTAGCAAGTTTTAGCCGGCGCGACTTCATGTAAGTTATGTATTCGTAGCTCTTATTCTAATCTGACCCATAAATTTTGAATAAGGGTGTCCCTGCAAGGAATTACTATGATGGTTATGAAATGTTTTAAAATTCTCCGGTGAAATTTGGCTTATAAAGCAACTAAATTGTTTTATATATAGTTTTAAAAGATGTTTAACACTAAAATTAATTAATTTTTCTAAACATTTTCCAGCTCATATACTCAACGCACTGGCCGCATGCTGTCCCCCTTGGAGGCTGTTCGTCCCATGTGGCCATTCCTCACATACTTTATCCTGCTGCTGGTCTGGCCTTATCTTTCGCCCAATGATATAATGGAAACAGATCCCCGAGCCGTATTCATGCTTAGTGGCACAATCTTCTCCAATGTTAGCGTAAGTGATTTTTGAATGTTTTTTTTGTACCCAGAGCATCTCTAACAGAGATCAGTTTAAGACGACCCCAGATCAGTGTTATTTTAAAGATTTTCCACGTCGCCAGCTAATTTATGATTAACTTTCAATAGCGATTGATATTGGATTAGATTTATCAAACTGAATCACTGATTCAACAAACATCCCAGATGTTATTGTACCATCTTTTTTCCCTATTTTACGGGTATTTCCGAGTCGGTTAGTCTCGACCTTAATTTACGCATTCGTCTTCTTATCTCTCCATGTGAAGTTAAGAAATGTTAAATGAATCATTTAGATAAGAGCCGAGCATGTCAACACCTGCTTGTTAGTCATTGATCTCGGTGCGTTTGTTGCCAAAAATAGTTTGTTGTGATTTTCACACAAAAAAAAAACCCCCGCTAGTACAGACAACATACAGAACAAACAAACAAACCAAAAACACTCGGAATAAGATGCCTCCATACTGTTGCGGTGGACGACGCTGTGCCAAAGATGTGGCACGTGAACGAGAGTTGCAGTTGCAAAAACAGGATATTGACAACCTTATCGCTGCTAGCGACTATGAGCGTCCATTGACGCTGAAGTTTTACGCGCGCCATGACTGGCCCTATTTCAATTGCACCGAAGAGGAAGTACAAAGGATGCGTGAAAAACATGATCAGGAGTCATTGAAAATTGCCAAGGAAGCTGCGGCTAAGGCTGCCGACACTGCCAGAGGCAGCGAAGTCAGTGTTGTGCAGAAATATGAGCATAAACATGCCACCAACCAGCCGATGACGGTGAATCAAATCTATGGCTGGTATCATGATCGGGCTTATCGTTATTTTAAAAGCGATCGCGGCACATTTGTATTTCCCCATGAAAATGATCCTATGATACAGCAAATACTCAAGAATCAAGTACGAGGTCGATAAGCGAAGGGGGAGGGGAGACGGTGAAGAAGTAGTAATTGGGTCGAGCTGTTCGGGGGGGATTCAGTGACAGTACACAAAAAACAATTTGGAATATAAATTTAAGTTTAATTGAAAAATAGACCATCAAAGGAGTAGTCACCAATGTTTCTTGTTCTTAGGTCTAATATCCATAAGGATACGGTATTCAAACTCGGCCATCCCAGAATTTGATCAATTTTGTTAGTTTTAATAGGTCCCAAGACTCCCGACACTGATCAATATCTTCTAACAATACGAATGGACGATTTGAGAGACTTGTGTACTTTATTGACTATCAGCCTTGTTCTTAATTCCGCTTTTGATATGTTTTTGTTAAAAAGTTTAATTAAGAACAAGGCTGATAGACAATAAAGTACACAAGTCTCTCAAAACTCCTATTATAAATTTAAAGATTGTGGAACACCTTCGATTTCTTTAAGGCTAGCTAAAACGAAAAGTAAAAAGTGAAAAAGTCATGTTCTTAATTCCAAATCTCGATAGCTCTGGCCAGTTCGATAGGCTTCTGTCAATTCTTGAAGAAAATCCTAAGGCTACCTCCGAGTGCCCCTGGATGCGCCCTAGCCTTGGAGACTTGTTTGGATGATGCTCTATACCTTAGATTTATACCTTGGGTACGTCGGGAAAACCCTTTTTATACTCTGTACCAAAGGTACATAGAGTATAATAAGTTTGTGCAAAAGTATGTAACATTCAGAAGAAAGCATCTCCGACCCCATAAAGTATATATATTCTTGATCAGCATCAACAGCCGAGTCGATATAGCCATGTCCGTCTGTCCGTATGAACGCACAGATCTCAGAGATGGTAAGAGATAGAGGTTTGACATGTATGGGACATATGCTTCTTATGTCTGCAGACAGATCAAGTTTATTTTCAATTTTGGCCACGCCCCCTCCCGCCCCCGCCCCCGCAATTTAGAAAAAACGTCATATCTCCCACAGTTTTGAAGATAGATGGCTTGTTCCTTCTGGAAATATTTAGTTAGCAGGATAACTTATCGATCCGCCGAGGAGATCGGATGAACGGTTGTCGAGTTATGATCAAAAGACTGTTGGCTGCTACTGCAGCATCAAAATTTATGCTGAGCATATAATTTTCTTGGTACAGAGTATGTTATAGTCGGCCTTGACCGACTTTCTTTCTTGTTTTCTATGGAGAGAGTTAACTGCCGCACATTCTTACATCCGAGTTGATTAGAAAAAAAGTTTCTTTGATCGCAAGGGCTGGATAAGATACGCGCTCCTCCCGCCATCAACTGGAAAGATAGTCCTAACTCAGTGGAAGAACGTAACACGATGAGCATCTCTGTGAAAGAATGGAATGCGATGAGAATCTCGATATTTGAAGCTCTTAGACTGAAGAACAGAAGAAGAGGAAAGGGTCCAGCCAAACTAGAATCAACAGATTCCTCGACCATACCAACCAGCAATATCTCATGGGTGATAATAGCGCGGCTTGACCTAATTACGTACAACAGATTGTACAACTGCCTTGCCCACAAATACAAAAACAAATACCGGAGAAAATTAGGACTTGACTCACTTTCTAGGAAGCTGTCTTAGCCTTGGAGATTGCAGATGGGCGACCCTGGGTAAAACATATATTATATAACTAATTTGAAGGAAATTTCCACTAAAAACAAGAAAGAAAGTCGGTCAAGCCCGACTATAACATACTCTGTACCAAGAAATTTTGTCTTTTGATCATAACTCGAAAACCGTTCATCCGATCTTCTTCATTCCTTTGGCGGATCGATAAGTTATTCTAATAACTAAATATGCTTAGAAGGAACAAGCCATCTATCTTCAAAACTGTGGGAGATATGACGTTTTTTCTAAATTGCGGGGGCGGGAGGGGGCGTGGCCAAAATTGAAAATAAACTTGATCTGCCTGCAGACATAAGAAGCATATGTCCCATACACGTCAAACCTCTATCTCTTACCATCTCTGAGATCTGTGCGTTCATACGGACAGACAGACAGACGGACATGGCTATATCGGCTGTTGATGCTGATCAAGAATATATATACTTTATGGGGTCGGAGATGCTTCCTTCTGGATGTTACATACTTTTGCACAAACTTATAATACTCTATGTACCTACGGTACAGAGTATAAAAACAAGATCTTCTCACTAAGACTACTTTTTTGACTCTACTTTTCTATTACAACTATACTATATGGGTGTCCGATTTCGCCCAAACTTAGTGGAATTCGGAATCATGGAAAAGCATAGCAAACTAAGAAATACAAAGTTTGGAGGTGTTTTCTTTGAAAACAACAGTTTTTCCCACTAAAACTAGTTTCTCGACCGATCATTCCCAATGCAGCTATAACCTATAGTCATTCGATTTTGACAAAACTTTTAAGAATGGTGTGTGTGTGTTGTGCTTAAAGAGGTTTACATTGAGAACAAAAAAGTTTTTCCTACTAAGACTATTTTTCTAACCTTACTTTTCTATGGCAGCTATACTATATAGATGTCCGATTTCGACCAAACTTGGCAGAATCGTTGAGAAGCAAAGATAACTAGTAAATATGGAGTTTGGAGACGTTTGCACTAAAAGCAAAACAGTTTTTCTCACTAGAACTAGTTTATCGACCGATCGTTCTTATGGCAGCTATATGTTATAGTCTTCCGATCCGGCCGGTCCCGACAAATGTGTAGCGTATTTGTACCAGAAGAATTCGTGCTAGTTTGGTGGCGATAGTTTTTAAACTGACGGAGGAGATAGCATAGAAACAGACGGACGGACAAGGCTAAATCAACTCAGCTCGTCATGCTGATCAAGAATATATATACTTGATGTGTTCGAAAATGCTTCCATCTATGCGTTACAAACATCTAAGCAATTCTAATATACCCTCTGCAAGGGTATAAAAACGAGATAGAAAAACAGACACTCGCAAGCGCATTGATCAAAGCCCGCCAAGATGTCAGATCTTAGGACGACCAGTGAAGTCAGGCGTAATAAGCAGGTGCGGGGTGTGGCAAAATGTGCTTGGCCAACGGACGGTTCGTGCAACCAAGTCGGTTACTTAAGTTGTATTCACATAAGTGATATTTAAGTTATTGTAAAACGTTCAATCGATAAGCGGCAGTGGAACTACTATTTCATAAAAATAATTTCGAAGCAATTTCATATGGAATTTAAAACAGCAAAATGACAACGTTTTGGAATTGATGCGGAAATACATATGAAAAATTAATGGAATTGAGAACAAGGCGGTAAATGAGAATGTAAACTTTCTAAAGTTTGCGCAAAATATGTTAAAATAACTTGTAAATCCCTTTGTTGATGAAGCTTTAGTATAATTTGCCTGGTGTTTACTTTTTTAAGAGTCCGAACAAGTGTACCTTAGATTTTAATTTGCAGTCTTCCTTTTAAACTTTCAAATTTCAAAAAAGCTTTCTTCCAATTTAATTGTTTTCCAACACTCTCTCAACTTTTTTCCCACAGTGTCGTCTCATTGTTTCTCAAATGTCTCTAACTCGCTGCGAGGCTTGGCATTGGCAGACACCCATGTTTGTCCTCTCTCTGCTGCTCAGCCTATGGATTCCACTGTTGGAGAGGCTGTTGCTCTATATGTTGCTTATTACAACCACCCTATCCCATTGGCATTACGGAGCCAGTGTTGTTAATCAGATGTGTGATCATTTCAACCGCGTTTGCTTCACCGTTAACAAGCGCGTCTCAGAAGATGAAATGACGAAACGGAGGAATCTGTTGGCGCCTGAGGAACCGGAATCCCAGCAATCCCGAGAGGAGCCACCCCAAAAGAAAGAATGAAGACAACAAATTTTTGGCAAGCAAACAAATTTTTCGTTTTATGTTGCCTGGAGGCTGCTTAGTTAAAGAATTTTTGTGAGATTATAAAATTGATGTCTTAATCGGTAGCGTTGGGTTTTATAGGTAGGTCGTTTGTATATAACTCTGCTGTTTGGTTACAGTTCTATCCAAGCCCGAAACCAAAACCAACTACTTAAAGATCTATGTTTAAGCCCTTACCCTGTTTAGTTAGCTCTTCCCAACTGCGTCTCGCCTCTTGCATCCTTGAGTTCCTCAATAGACCGGTTGTGGTTTCGCCGAAATGTTCCCAAATGGAAATTCTCAAATTGTAGAACAAATGTTGAGCAGTTAATAAGCTACAAAACCAAACTCGAACACAAATACTTATTACTCTAATGTCCATGACAAGTTATTAAACCACGCTTACAGATAATTTATATAAGAATTATTTAATTGATTGCAACGGATCAACAGTATTTCCAATCAGTCTAACAAATGATCTTCTAAACCCGAAATCCTTATTAAAAACAACTCTGAACAGACTAGTACATAATGTCAGTTATATTTGAGTAAAGTTTTACTTTTAGCTTAGCAAAGACTTGATTCAATCCCAAAAAAAAAACAAATGCACCAAACTATAGCTCGCTTCTACAACTTTTATTCAATTTATCCGAATAATCGATTAGTTTTAGTGGCACGAAAAGCCTGTTTACTTTGTGTTGTGTTATTTTTGTAAATGGTTCTAGCCTATTTAAAAAAAGAAAACCCAAATCAGGACCACAAGATCGCCACACTTTTAACAAACTAACCGCAAAAACCTCTAATTATTTAATCACACACATACACACACAAACACACACATTGTATTTAAATGTAATTATTATTTTTTAAGCAAAACCATAGAAAATGTGACGTCCACAGCGCCACAGCATGCTTTATTATTAAGTGAAAAGAAAACAACTTATGTAAATGTCGCTTCCCCCATCCTCTCTTACATTTTGTGTAAATGACAAGGCAAGTATACCAATTAAATATATTATAGAGAACACAAAAATCCAACAGCATTTTTGGTTGACTCAGTTTTTTGGAATGATAAATGTGGGGTTGCCGCTGACCTGACTGACTGTTTTTATCTGGACTTGAGATCACCGAATTGAACATCTTTCAGAAAGTATTCTTAATGCATTTTAAATGGGTCATGTGAAAAGAATTCGCATTAGATGAGAACAAATGCTTGAAATAATGGGTGTTTAGGGTAGTATTTGTTATAAGCAGGTTCGAGCACGAAATTCCGACATACATGGAGAAATTTATAACACTAATGTCTATAGTTTAAGGGCAGTTTTATAATCTTCTACATAGAGCTATCTGTCACATAAATCTACAAATATCAGAGCAAAATCTAAGTTAATCTGACACATAGCAGCTATTAGGAAGATGAGAAATCGGACTCTAATCTGATAGTACCAAAATAAAGTTTTACATTTTTAAATAGTGTCACAACATTTTGATGTACCAGCGCTATTTGTGTTGCTAACTGTGAGTAGAAAAAATCAATTTCGCTTTAAAATGGAAATTTTAAGAGGTTTTCGCTCGTATATTAAAATCAATCATGGTCGTCCAACATCGGCTTGTGTGCCACCAAACATCCATGCTGTGCATGAAATGATTATGCTAGATTGTACCGTGAGATTGGGGCATCCCTAAACGTTAGCCCAAAAAGCATATGTAAGATTTAGCTTGAATACCCGGAGGAATAAAAGGTTTCTTCTCGTTGAATTACGCATAATTTGATAGTCGGTGAAAAAAGTTTCGTGTGTCGTTGGTGCAAAGAAATGCTGAAAAAAATACGATCGCTGTGGCACAGAAGACTGATCCACTGGACAGAAGATTATTCGGCGCGACATATTGGGTGGTTCCTGAACTCCAAGAACAAACTGTCACTCAGGAACACAGTCCTAAGTGAGATATGGACTGCAAATCTATGGCATTCAGCAAAATTAGAGATATTGAAAAGGATCTTGGAGTTACTATGATGGGAGTTGTATTCCTTGACAAGTTATCACACCACCCTAACAAACTGGACAGAGAACACCATTCACACAAAAAATATCCAAAATAATTTATCTAAAACATTTTTACATTATCGATAAGTCAAATGGACCCTGCCAAGTACTGGTTATACATTCATACCACACACTAGTAAATGATGATTATTTAAAAACTTTCTTTTTGGCAGCTCCGCGGATTTCGTCTCACATGTCACTGTCAAACATGTTCAGTTTTTTCTATAATTAAACCATGAATCTTTGAAACGGGCAACGCTTGCAGATAATTGCATTTTTTTTTATCAAAATTCACGGCTTTTTTTTTAATTTTTCTGAATTTTTTCTGGCATGTTCCGGTTTTCACTTTAGTGAATTCGAATTTAATACATGTGTCATTTTTTGGTGAACAATCAAGGTAATCTTTATCAAACCTTATAATTTTTACTTCCTTTTAATAGGATGAACTCAAAATGAAAGGTTTAATGCCGATTTAATTTATAAATTTTATACAACAACCACTTCACCAAATTCGAATTCGACAAATTTGGTCGAAAGTGAAAACCGGAACAGGCCTGTATGTGTTTTTTCTTTGAAAATCTTTCCTGTAGCTCTTAAAAAATCACCCTTTACATGAAATCATTACAATTACAACATTAAATTATATAGATCGTTCTATCGACTCAAATAAAGATTTCATACATTTATCTGAATTTTATGTATATTTTTTTTTACTCAAATCCGAAAGCTGCTAAAAACTCACCCTTAATTACCAAGCAAACCTTAAATTTTCGATCAATAACAAATTAACAAAGAAACCTTCTTGATACCTGTTTGTCTTACCATTAAGTGTGGTCTGATTGAACCGCAGTCAAAATCCATATATTTCAGCTAACAACGAAAAGCGTCAGCTTTAAATAAAGTTAAAAATAAAGTCGCCTTAAACGCTTGCCTTTGTTTTTGGTCGGGTTTTTTAACAATCCCTCTCATTGGTAAGCCAAACTAATCATTAAAGTTCCTAAAAATAACAAAATTCTTGTGATTGCTTTCATTTAAACTAATCGGGCGACAAAAGCATGAGCTTTTGGATTTCTTTTTAAATCAATAAAAAAACTTTAAATTATTGTTAGTGTCCATTTTTTCATTATTGATTTATCAATATTTCAACAAAATAAAAAATATATAAAAAAGGAAAAGAATTAGAAATTAAAAAAGTTACAGGTTGATGTTGCTTAAAAAAATTCTTCCATGTTGAGACGATTTCGGCCAATCAGGTCTTCAGAACAACAAACAAAAATAGATTATTAACAAGTATGAATGACTCTGTAGCTCGAGTTAGGTGAAAAAGTAAACATTTTTAGCGAAGTGATGCAAGCTTAACAGAATTAATTTTGTTTGCACTTTTTTTAAAAAAAAAATTTTATATAATCCTAGTTCGGGCCATAGAGGAGTGTATCAAAAAGTCCCACACTATATTATAAGTTAATCGGTTTATTAGAACTTGAGATATCAGTGGTTTTCCTGAAAGTGATTTACATTTGATTTAGATTTCGTCGACCACCTGTTCACAGCTGCTCCATACATTTTAGTTCTGTGATATAAAAAATTAACATTTACCATTATCTGCCCATTATAACAGCCTCCATTGGAATTTCAGATAATTCAGCTATATTACCCTCAATACTAGGAAACTCTCGCAGTTTTGAAGATAAGTAAAACTGTCGTAGAGCTTCTTGATGTATTGCCGACAGTTGATTGATTCCTGCGGAACGTTTTTTCGCCCAAAGGACCTAAGGTATTAAGTATTCTTATGGTATCCCCCGTCGTGTAGGACCATGTAAATTTGATTCTAAAATTTAGTCATTTGTGCTCTTATCAGCTCAATTGTTTCGCTTATAACTCCGGTGTTTTTTGTCCGATCTGATTGTACTTTTTAGAATTGATAGATATTGGGCCTAGCTTGATGTAGACTAAACCACAAGGCTCTAACTTGAAAATTGTGGATCTGACGGTTTTTTAGGTCTAGGATATATACAGGGTTGCCCATATTCGACGGACCCATGTTTTTTTTAAAAAAAATCAAAGAAAAAAATAAAAATTTGGCGGTTGGCAATCTTAATCATTTAATTTGTTCCAAGTAGATTTGTTTACATCAATTTTTGAATATGATATCTTTCAAATGGCCGCCTCTGGCGTTGATGGCGTATTGTGCCCTTTTTGCAGCATTTTCCATCGTTTTCGCCAACATTTCGGCCGGAATAGCGGCTATTTCTTCACGAATGTTGTCCTTGAGCTCTTCTACGGTCCTTGGCTTGTTAACGGAAACCTTTGACTTCAAATATCCCCACAAGAAGTCAGGCGGCGTCAAATCGGGCGAACGCGGTGGCCAGTCCAAATCACCACTTTTCGACATCAAACGGCCCGGAAACAATTTCTTCAGAAAATCGATTGTTATGCGACTTGTGTGCGGTG
This sequence comes from Lordiphosa fenestrarum, assembly GCA_035044985.1. Lineage (NCBI taxonomy): Eukaryota > Metazoa > Arthropoda > Insecta > Diptera > Drosophilidae > Lordiphosa > Lordiphosa fenestrarum. Next base: position 19,083 of record JAWNNO010006545.1, read on the forward strand.
GAGCGCCGTCTTGTTGAAACCAGAACTGCCTCATACGCTTTCGACGAATAATTGGCATCACAAAATTGGTCATCATGTCGCGATAACGCTCCTGGTTGATGGTAACAGCATGGCCATTTTCATTTTGGAAGAAAAACGGCCCAATGACCGTTTTCGCACTAACGCCGCACCAAACTGTGACTTTTTCGTCATGAAGAGGCACTTCTTGAATCTCCTGAGGATTTTCAGTGGCGTAAATACGGCAATTTTGCTTATTTACGGTCCCATTCAATGTGAAATTTTAATTTTTTAAAAGCACGTTGAGTTTTCACAATTGACTTGTTCTGTTGAATGTAAATTTCAACTATTTCAGAGCGCTCGCGTGGCGTGTATTGTTCCATGGTAAAAATCTGCTTGGACTGACGCTTGAAACGCGGTATGTCATTAAGCGATCTGACATCTCTGTCAAAAGTTATGGCGTTGCCAGATGGGTCCGTCGAATATGGACAACCTTGTAGAGGGGGTCTAGGTTTTTTGGGGATAAAAGGGGGCCGGGGGGAATTTTCCAAATCTGAAACAATCTTGAGCTGCGTACGGCATGCATCTACCTTCATGCAAAAATTTGTGGCTCTATCTCTTATAGTCTCTGAGATCGACGCGTTCATACAGACAGGCAGACAGACAGACGGACATGGCTATATCGACTCGGCTGTTCATGCTGATCAAGAATATATATACTTTATGGGGTCGGAAATGTTTCCTTCTCCCTGTTACATACATTCGCACAACTTCATGATCCCCCTTATAACATTTTCAATGGGAACAGGGTATAAAAACAATTTATTGATTCGAAATTCTAGACTAGAATACCCCTCAAGAAAGGAATTCAGTCTGATGACAGGTATATTAGGAGGTCAGTGGAGAATCGCGTGTTGTACAATAGTTGACAAGTCACCCTTCAAGGCGTATCCTACGGCAAACGATTCAAATTCTCAAATTAACAAGTATTTATCATTGTCTGAAGGCAAGCGCTGAACGTCATAAAACTATTCAGTGAAGTGAGTTGAACCGATTAGTTTTGCTTTGTGGTTATCGAAAGGTTCGGCATGCGGTTTTTATTATGCTCTGATTCTGGTTCTTCAGTTCAGAACCAGTCTGCGTTCATGGAATACACACAATAAGTTGCCTTAGATGGAATAACAAATACGATGCCCTGTTTAAAATCGCGGAGCTTAAATGAACAAACACAAAGACCTGGAAAAGTGATCATAGAGTCTGAAAGATGATAGCTGACAATGTAAAAGATAAAAGAAAAGGGAGGAAAAGGTACAAAGAAAACAAAATCGAAGTATCCAGGATTAAATGAATCCCAAACGTTATCAGAAGTCGGTCAATCCCGGATTTCTCATTCCAAGTACGAATAGGATTGACTTGATCTCAGATATCTCGGATCTAGTACGACTTTTGCTTGAAATTTCAATCTGGAGGTCGAGATAAAATCAATTTTTTGAGCTTTATTTTATCTCCCCATTTTTATACTCTGCATCGTAGGTACATAGAGTATAAAAAGTTTGTGCAAAAGTATGTAAAAGCCAGAAGGAAGCATCTCCAACCCCATAAACTGTATCGGCATCGACAGCCGTAGATATAGCCATGTCCGCTGTCTGTCCGTGTGAACGCACAGATCTCAGAGATGGTAAGAGATTTAGGTTTGACTTGTATAAGTCAAAAACTTCCTTTTATGAAGGCAGATTAAGTTTATTTTCAATTTTGGCCACGCCCCCTCTCGCCCCCGCAATTTAGAAAAAACGTCATATCTTTCATCTTTCTATCCACAGTTTTATAGATAGATGGTTCGTTCCTTCTGGACATATTTAGTAATCACATAACTTATCGATCCGCCAAAGGTATGGTGAAGATCGAATGAACGGTTGTCGAGCTATGATCAAAAGACTGTTCGCTGCTGCAGCGCAATAGCAGCGCTGCTTTCAGCTGCTACTGCAGTATCAAAATTTATGCTGAGCGTATAATTTCGTTGGTACAGAGAATGTTATAGTCGGGCTTGCGCGACTTTCTTGTTTATCCTGTTTAAAAGATAAGGGACGTTACCTAAACTATTGTGTTGTCTAGTTTAATTCCGCCTCCCCCCGTCTCCCAAACTGAGATTAGAACATTCCAAATTAATGCTAAAGAGATATATAAATTCTTTTGATCGAATCTGAAATGTACACAGAGCTCACGACTATTGTCATCATTCGAATGCGGCGCAGCCATCAACTCAGTGTACGTGCCTTGGCTATTAGAGGCTGGGCACAACGAAAATGCTTCCTCATTAGCTAATTGGCGTGAAAAATGAATTCACGGCCCACTGTGCCGGGTGATGGGAACCAGAGCCGCCCTCGCTCCGCCTAACGGCTGACCAATATTAATATCATTCGAGCCGAGATGGGGGGGAGCTCCCGAGTCACGCACTCGAAATGGGCACGGCACACAAATGAGAATAAATAAAAATCAAAAGCCAAAACCAGAACGAGAATCCAAGCGGGAGAGGAAAGCCAGTTGACAGCGACGTCGGCTTCGCAATAAGAAAGTTGCGCCTGCGCCGACATCGACGTAGAGGCTCTCCAGGCCCAACTAGAAGTCAGTCGCGATTGCGAAGCGCGAGAGTCGAGAACGTGAAGCGGAGAGAAGACTATTTCGAACAGAAGATGATTCTAAAGACTTTCACGTTGCTAATGATGGCAGCGGCGATAAGCTGCAGCGGCAGCAGCGCCACCACAGAACCTCCGGCCACCGGCAGCCAGAGTGTGGTGGAGAGCACCAGTCCCAAGGAAGAACATTTCCCGGCCATGGCCCCCGCGCAGGCTCTGGAGGAATCTCAGACTGGCCTACTGCCACCTCCTCCATCCTTGCCGCTGGCTGAGGATGAGGCCTTGCGTCGGCGTGTTATCACCTATGATCAGCGACAGGAGGGTCAATACAATATACGTGCTGATCTGGAGAACTTTATGATCCTACTGATACCACCAGGACCGCAGGAGGGTTTGAGTTTGATTGATCTGCTCACGAAATCTTCTCTGCGCGGAGGAAGCTCTAAGAGCCCCAAGCGAAAACACGCCCTGAGGAATTCACCCTTGAAGTCCTTCTATCATAGGAACCATTTGGCCCAGCAGCAGCAGCAGCAGCAATCCCAGCCAGCCGTGGCCCTGCCGGAGTTTATTGAGGGACGTACTCCCTATCATGTGGACATCTCGGCCAGTGATGATGAACAGGCACGTCTGCAGCGTCAGCAAGTGGATGTCCTGCCGCCACAGTTGATTCCCATGCCACAGTTAATTAAGCCCTTCCACCTGGAGGCCGAACCTGAGCTCATTCAGGCCTTACCACCAGTCCCCGCCTCAAGCAGTGCCGGTTCCAATCTGCTGGAGGGCTATAATCAGGCTGGCTCCCATTATTATCGCAACTCCCGTGCACTGAGAGGTGACTCCTACTTGGACACTAATCGCTTGGCCGGCACAGATCCCAGCCAGACTTTCCAGCCTCGATCGATAAGTGTGCCCATCTACCGTAGTGAGCTTGGCGCCCAGGCCAATGCATTGTATCCACCCATAGATGCTCCCGCCTTTGTGTTCAGTAATGCTCGCAGCTGGCACTTGGACGAGGAGCCCACGCCAGTGCAGCCCATGCAGCCCAAGCATTTGGTGGAAACGGATGTAGTTAGCTTTGACTTGCTTGGCGATGATTTGGCCGACTCCAAGACTTTGCTCCGCGATGGCCTGGCCCGTTGCGCCCGTGGCGAGCGACGAGATAGCTATGGAGCCTGCCGCCAGATCGAGGGTTACTGAGCCGGGGATGAGAACTTCTAGACTGCTAAATAAACAAAAATAAATCTCTATCTTAGTCAATTAAGCTACACAAATCTTGCAAATAAAAATATACTTAAAACTTATAAATCATCTGTTGTTAATCATCTCCATGAATGGCGGAAGCTGCCTGGTCTAACGGTTGAAGGATAAGAGTCTCGCGCTGAGGCCAAGCAACAGCAATTACGTTGGCCTCAAAGGCCGTCCAAGCGATTGCAATTTTTCTACGACGCAAAACCAGTTCCCAGAATTTTTAAAGCAGAAGCAGTTTTCAGTTGCCCAGTGGGCACTCAGCCTCCTCTTCCTGCGGGAAAACATTCACCTGAGCTTTGGTCATTGAACCTGCCGATCTAGGCGACACCTAGGCACTTAAAGTTGCTAATTGGTAAGTCAATCCCATCGGAGCGGCCACTTCTATTACATGGCAATCAATTAGTGAGTCGGTGACGATTTACAATTTTTACCCAGTTTTTATTTGGTATTTTTATGTTTGAAAAAAAATTTAGGTTACTGGGTTAGCTAACCAAACAGACAAAGGCCAACAACGCTCTACCGATCTGGGTGCGATGTGATGACGAGAACTTCAATTTGACTAACAAATATTTAAGGAAGGAACTGTCTAAATTGACAGAACTGCTTTGGCTAGGAGCTTTCCAGCGGTAGAGCTGTATTTTCGCATGTCTGACATTTGTTATAAGTTTCCCAAATGAGATATCAGACAAGTGAACAGCTGATTTAAACTTTTTTGCCCATACAAAAAAAGCTGAATGTTGGCTATTAACGGATATCGCACTCCTAGTGTAAATAGCGTATAATAGTTAATCTGAGATACGTCTGCCTGATGAGCATTAGTAGTCCCCGCTGGAATAATTGCACATCTTGATTTCGCCTGAGTCATTAAGGGGTTACATACAGATCAGTTGAGTAATTGGGACTCTTCATGTACTCTTTCGCATGTTTTATTTTTATACTCTTTACCGTAGGTACACAGAGTATTATAAGTTTGTGCAAAAGTATGTAACAGGCAGAAGGAAGCATCTCCGACCCCATAAAGTATATGTATTCTTGATCAGCATCAACAGCCGAGTCGTCCGTCCGTCTGTCTGTCCGTATGAACGCACAGATCTCAGAGATGGTAAGAGATAGAGGTTTGACATGTATGGGACATATGCTTCTTATGTCTGCAGGCAGATCGTTTATTTTCAATTTTGGCCACGCCCCCTCCCGCCCCCGCAATTTAGAAAAAACGTCATATCTCCCACAGTTTTAAAGATAGATGGCTTGTTCCTTCTGGACATATTTAGTTATTAGGATAACTTATCGATCCGCCAAAGGAATGAAGAAGATCGGATGAACGGTTTTCGAGTTATGATCAAAAGACAAATTTTCTTGGTACAGAGTATGTTATAGACGGGCTTGACCGACTTTCTTTCTTGTTTACATGGTTTTTAAAGCTAATTGAACCGCGGTTTCGGTTCGGTTCAGTGGTGCACTCTTAACTTATTAAATATTAATTAAAGGCCTGTTTCCGATTTCTCAATCTTCCCGAACGAATCAACTATCAAAGGTAAAGCAGTAAATGCCAGAAACGAAATTAATGTTCTTGGATCGACCGAAGTTCTGCCAAATCTCAACACTTTAAGTGTTGATCGAGTATGTCGACTTACGTGGAAAGTTATCTTCAGACTTTTGATGTAACCGCAAGTTAAAAAACAAATAAGAAAGTCGGACAAGCCGGCCATGGCATACTCTGAACCTGAAGGAAAAAATACATTGCTCGGATTCTTCAAAAAGTTCTTGTTGTCCTGAGTTCAAGTCCCAGTCAAGTTCAGAAATTCAAAATTTGATTATTAATTCTAATGTGATTTTCAGAAAAGAAGACTTTAGTGAACCAATAGAAAGAAAATATCATTTAAAAAACAATAGAGGAACGTTAATTTCGGCTCGGCCGAAGTTCGTATACCCTTGCAGCACGTTTTCTAACTAATTTGAAGCACATTTCCACTGAAAACAAACAAGGATTTCTTACTAAGACTACTTTTCTGACTCTGTTTTTGTATGACAGCTATATTATTTAGATGTCCGACTTCGACCAAACTTGGCAGAATCATGGAGAAGCCTAGAAAACTAGTAAATACAGAGTTTGAAGACGTTTGCATTGAAAACTAAAAAGTTTTTCTCACTAGAACTAGTTTTCCGACCGATCGTTCCTATGGCAGCTATATGTTATAGTCATCCGATCCAACCGGTTCCGACAAATGTGCTGCGTATTTGTATCAGAAGACTTCGTGCAAAGTTTGCTCGGGATAGCTTCAAATCTGACGAAGGAAATCGCATAGAAACAGACGGACAGACAAGGCTTAATTAACTCAGCTCGTCATGTTGATAAAGTATATATATGCTTTATGTTTTCGGAAATGCTTCCTTCTACAATTTCAATATATCCTCTGCATGGGTGTATTAATGATTTCTAACTTTAAGGAGACTTTCATAAAGAAGACTTTAGTAAACCAACTGAAAGAAAAATATTCTACGAAAATAATAAACAATGGGTTGTACGTGTCCTAGTTTCGTCTTCCTTTTCTGTCTGTACTCTCCTAACTGCCTTTCCTATCTCATAGTTAGAAAATATTCTTGTTTCTTAGTCTATAAATGATTTTCTAAAATCTAGAAAATGTTTTTCTGTAATAAAGAGAATATTTTCTAGCTAATAGTAAATATTTTCTTGATTTAAAAAACAATCGATGGTTTCCACCACTAGTTCGAAGCAGAACCGAGATTCCGCGATCTTCTTACACCGCTCCGAGCACCCGAATATTTTCACGGGTGAATGTGAAACCGTACCGATTCATAGGAGGACCGGAATCCACTACTATTGTATTCTGAATTTTTTATTTTTGGGCCTGAAATTCTAGTTTCTTCAATTCGATAATTGGTTTAGAATAAGACTATTCCAGTTGTAGGACTATCACCCCGATGTCAATACTTTGTTATCTTTGCCTCTGATAAGCATCTTTCTATAGCCCTTTGGGAAGCATTAGAAATGCACATGCATTTATTAGTCAATGGAAATTCTCACAGTCTCCTCTCGCAATGCGGAAGTATTTGGCGTTGGCTTTGTCGGCAAGAACGGCCATTGAACTGTGTCCACCAAGCGGGTTTTTAAGGCTTAGCAGCCCAGGCTTGTCTTGGCTCGGCTTGTCGAAGCTTAGAACCTTGAATCATTCGTCGCCAGCTGTCGACCACTGCGGTCCTGTCCACGGTCAAACAAAAAGATGTGCAAATTTACCAATCGCCTCTTTGTGTTTGCTCTGTTGCATTTGGCTGCCTCTAAGCCAGTTCACGTCAACAAGAGTCGTTCAGGTCCAGTGGCCACACGCAGTTTGGGCACTGATTTATTAGACTTGATGTACAATGATTACCCCGACTATGGCTATCAGCAGGAGGAGATACACTATGATCAGCGACAGAAAGGCGAAGAAAATTTGCAATTGCGTTTGGATGGCTTCTTGATTGGTGCTCCTGCTTGGGATGATTACTCCACGTTGCTGAGCATGCTGGTGGCCAACGATTTGGGTGAGTTGGCTAAAGACCATGGTGGAGAGACAGCAGTATTAATAAACGTGACTTTTTATGTATAGAGAATCTTGAAATGAAAAATTCAAAAGCACAATCGTCGTTAAACCAATTGTACCAAACGGAGCCTCCAGTCGTCTTGGACTCATCTACCAGAAAGCAAATCATAAACATACCAGCTCCCAAGAAGGATATCGAGAGCAGACAGCAGAGCTACGATGAAGTTGTCAATTCCACGCGGTGGGTATTTTCATAACAAAGTCAGATAACAAACGATTATTTTAATTTTCTCATTTTCCAGCACCAAAGCTCACTTAATGCATCTGCTTCAAATGTTTAGACGCCCAATAGCCTAGTTTGAAATTATTTATTAATAATTAATTTAATTTGAATATAAATAAATGACGCCTAATTGACTTTAGCGGAAAAATTACCGTTGCCATTTTTAACACTGGCCTAGAGATGAGCAATGTTATTGTTAGCGATGGGGGTTGGTCGTGTTTCAAATAGTGACTAGGTACGTATAACGATAGTGTGCGCCATCGCAATAATATTTGCTAACATTAAGGACTAATTTAACTATATATATTATTAAAGACTATTCTCTCAACGAAATTATGCAAAATTAGTGACAGCGTGCTTTAGCCGATCTGTAATGTCAAAACTCCACACAACCACTGTGTATTATTCCAGACGCCTTATCACTCTACTAGATGTATTTGTTTGCTATTAAAATTTTAGTAATACTGCGCACTCCGACTGCCTATGTGCTAGAATTGAATTTTTTAAGCGATACGGTTGCGGTGACATGAGTCACAGTGAAAAGTATTTTCATTTTGCTCATCTCAAAGCCTCACGAACACCAATCGAACTATCGAAACCCATGAGACCAGCTTTAGCATTACATTCTGTTTTGAACCTGATTCTGCAGATATACTGTAGATTAGTTCATACTCAGTCAGTCAGTGATTTGCAATAATTTCGGAACATTCAAGAACCTTCCGTGCTCCGCTTTGGACCACGACACACACACGCACAAACAAAAACGCAGCAGCAGTATAAAAGCAGCGACAGCCAAACATCTAACAACAAACGAACAGCTGAAAAAGAACGAAGTGGAAGTACGACGCAGTAGACGACAACACAAAATTCACTTGTGTAAAAAGATAAAAGCAAACTAAATAAATTAACTAACCAAAAGATAAAAACAAGAGTCGAAAATGCCCGAGAAACTGCTGAAAATTACCTACCAAGGCGTGGGAGCTGGAAATGGGAAGAAGTTGAATGCATATCTCCGGATGCCATCGCCGAATTTCGCAATATTGAATCGCGAAATAGATATGTATTTGTTTCAAGAGCGTCAGTTGCCGAAATGCGAGATCCGGACCTTTTGGATTGGTGAGTAATATAATTGGGGAATATTCCATCAATTCGAAATTGTCAATTTGCATGTACACACAAACACACACACACGCATATACCAATCATACCCATATGCAACTGACAATGGGTTAGTGCTGGCGACTTGGCCTTTTTTTTAAGTGTTTGTGAGCTGTGCAACTGCAGAAAGAACCTGTTTCCATTGTGAAATTCGGCTATTAAGTAATTTATCAATGCAATAGCAATTACATATGTTCGTTCTGCTGTACTTTAAAATTTGAAAATAATTGCATTTGATTTGGCAATTCGACCATTCTCTGGAAATTAAAAGTTGAAGGTATCTCTACACTACCTGATCTTTAGACCTGTTTAGTTGCAAAAGGTTAGAGCTTAGGGCTGACAGTTCAGCCAATTTACGGCTAAGTTTCTGTGAAGTGAATTTTCTGTAGTTTGATAAAAATTGAGTCGCAATCTCTTTATTATGCTTAAAACTATATTGAATATTTTAAATGAGTTAATACAAATACTCATAGAACCAAATATTCGTTTCAAAGACTCGACAAATCAACTGTGGAATTGATTTGGCCAGAAATGAACTAAATTGCCAATTCGGCCATGTTATTGTCAACATATCAGCTTATTTTTGGTCAGCACTGCTCTTTGTGATTCACGCCTAGCCTAGATAACCGAAACTAATGCCGTTGACTCACCCATTTTTCCTTATTGATGTATATTTACATTCTCATGTTTTCCTCTTTCCCTTGCAGACATCGATAATGATGAAATCGAGATAGTCAATCAGAATGATTATGAAATCTTCCTGAGCAAATGTGAGCGGAGTATGCATTTGCAGATAGCTCCTCTTGTGACGGCTGAGGAAGCCACTCCTGGCACTGCTGCGTCTGCTCCCGCCGCTAGTGATGATCCGAGCAACTTCATCATTCATGACGGTGTAGAGTGCGACTACTGCGGCACGCTGCCTTTGGTGGGTTTCCGCTATAAGTGCGTTCAATGCAAAAACTTTGATTTATGCCAAGGCTGCGAGGCTGCTCATAAGCATCCCGAGCACTTGATGGTTCGCATGCCAACCAATAATGGACCCAGTGTGGTAGAGGCTTGGCTAAGTGGACCCGGTAGCTCTGGACGTCGTGGTGGTCGTCGTCATCGTGGTCAGCAGTGCCCATTTGGAGAGGCAGCGCAGGCAGCTGAGGCTGCTCAGGCTTCTAGCTCTACACCACCAACGACTGGTGATTCTCGTCGTGAGCGTCGTCATGGTCGCCGTCATGGTGGAGTACTCTCGCAATTCATGGAAATGATGACCAATTTACCCGAGCTTAACACGCCAGTGACCACAGCTTCAAATACTCCAGCTGCAGCTAAGAGTACTGCAGCTGCTGCTCCAGCCACCCCAGCTGCTGCTCCTACTGAAAACGAAAAGAAAGAAGTCACACCAACGGTTTCACCTACTGAGCCATCTATTGTAGCTCAAGCCGTGAATAATACTGAAGCCCAGCCGACTGCTGGTTTCCAGGAGACACTCAAGGCCGATGAACCAGTGGCAGCTCCACGCTCTAAAGAGGCAGAGCCGACTGGCACACCTACAACACCATCTATAAATCTGGACAATATCTCGCAGATTGTACCACCTGAGTACATGCGAGCAGGGATTGAAATTTTAAACAATTTCAGCGAAATGTTTGCCAAAATGATTGATCCCAGTGAGTCGGCCAGTTATGGCAGCTTCGACTCGCCTGCAGCCTCCAACACTTCTACTGAGCCAAAGAAAACTCCACAAGAGACTACACAAGCCACTGGTCCTATTTCAGCCTCCACTTCAGCATCCACCTCCACTTCTACTTCATCTGAATCTTCGCTCGAAGCTGAGATAAAGTTGGCCCAGCCTTTGTTGGAACAGAAAACTAAGATACGCAGCGGATCGGAGAGCTTTGATCAGGAATGGCAAATGATTGATAATAACGGTTCCGCTGACACCGCTTCCAGCATCAATAGTGTGACTAGCACTGCTGCCCTCATTAGTCTGGACACGTCGGTCGCTCCTGCTGCTACTCCTGCTGCTGCTAGTGAACCAGCTGTGACTTCAGCTTCTGTTCCTGGTGCTGCTATAAACCACTTTTGTCAACATATTGAACAGTTGCGTCAACATGTTATCGAAGAGCAACAGCGTGAACAGGCTACTGCTCATACACAGACTTCGCAAGTGGATACCGCGACCACAGCCACTTCAACCAATTCTGTGACCACCAATACGACTGGAACTTCAACAGCTGCCCCCGAAGAGAAACGCTCTGTACCCATTTATCATACGAGTAAGCTTTGCCACCAACTTCTGTAATAGCTCCAGAAATATATTATTTATGACCCTCTTAGATGAACGCATCAACGCCGCCATCCATGCTTTGATGGCCATGGGATTCAGCAATGAGGGCGCCTGGTTGACCCAACTCGTGGAATCGGTGAACGGCGACATACCAGCGGCTCTTGACCTAATGCTCGCTTCGCAGAGACGCAACTAAGAATATATTCTATAAATCATATATTTCATAATCCATTTACTTGTATGTAGAACTGTAGTGATAAGCACACCCCACTTGGGGGAAAGTTGTGGGTGAAATTCGCACCAATTTTTTTTGTTATCTATGTAAAAAACCTGTGGTGATCGATCATTTTCAATTCCTTAACGAAAAAAACTAAAAAGAAATTTGTGTCTATTCAAGTTGCAAATGTTAAATTAATCAAAAGGGAAATTATATAATCCAGTGTATATGTATCGTACAATTATCAGTTTATTCATATAATAAAGGCAAACATAAACAAAACCATTTGATCTTTAAGAACTCTATGAAGTAAAATACGAAAACAAAATCTAATTTCCGACGAGGCAGTTAACAAAGACTGCGTACCCATAGTTTTCTGCAAAATTAAAAAGTTAAGTGATTTCCTTAGCCAGAGGTTCAACTCAGCAAATCAGAGTACAATTGATTACACTGGGCGACACTAAAATATTGATGACATTCAGACCCGCTAAATCTGAAACCTACTGATGTATAAAGAAAAACCGTATCTTTATTTGGTCAGATTTGTCAATTGTCAGATTAGTTGGATTTCTGTCAAAGCTAAAACCATTCAGAATTTGCTTTGAATTTCTTCGGCAAAGATGTAGAGCTTGGCCTAGCCTACAAAATTGACTTCAATGAACGAAACAATCGGTCTTTGCTCTGAGCGCAGCAGAATTAAGCAAAAACAGAACTTAAAGTGTCTTTCAAAGTATCAAAACTGTTTTTTGTCGACACGCTGAAAGTGTTATGCGAGCTCTGGTTGTTTTTGATTATTAAACTTGGACTGCTCCGCGTGATTATACCCGTTACTCGTAGAGTAAAAAGGGTATACTAAAGTCGTGCAAATGTATGTAACAGGCAGAAGGAAGCATCTCCGATATCATAAAGTATATATATTCTTCATCAGCATCAATAACCGAGTCGATATAGCCATGTCAGCTAGTATTGTCTGTAGGCAGATCAAGTTTGTTTCAAATTTTTGCCACGCCCCCTCCCGCCCCCGCAATAAAAAATGTTGAATTACTCCGACAATTTTTAAGATATCGAGTTCAGATTTTGCAGTGTAGTCTATGTGGCCAATATCTACAATCTCATATATTTTTAAAAGGATCAGATAATAAATGGCTAAGCTAAAAAAATGTTGCATACTTATCCGAGCCGCATGAGGTTATTAAACACTAATTGAACTGAGTAACGGGTATTTCGAAGTCGGGCAGGGCCGACTTTAACTTACGCTCTCGTTTTTAAGTAACTTAAATGCCAATTCGTCATTCGTCAAAAACAAATGGAGAAGCGTTTTAAGGGAAAACTAGAAAGAAAGTCGGTCAATCCCGACTATAGCATACTCTGACCAACGAAATTATACGTTCAGCATAAATGTTGATGCTGCAGTAGCAGCAGAAAGCGGCGCTGCTACTGCGCTGCAGCAGAGAACAGTGTTTTAATCATAACTCGACAACCGTTCATCCGATTTTCATCAATCTTTAAAACTGTGGAAGATATAGCGTTTTTTACAAATTGCGGATGAGGGAGGGGGCGTGGCCAAAATTGAAAATAAACTTGATCTGCTTGCAGATATAAGAAGGTTTTGTACCATACACGTCAAATCTCTATCTCTTACCACCTCTGAGATCCGTGGGTTCATACGTACAGACGGAGGGTCAGACGGACATGGCTGTATCGACTCGGCTGTTGATGCTGATCAAGAATATATATTCTTTATGGTGTCGGAGATGCTTCCTTCTGGCTATTACCTACTTTTGCACAAACTTAATATACTCGGTGTACCTACGGTACAGAGTATAAAAATGTACACATTCTTGGACTTTTTGCTGGGTTAAGAATTCCTGCGGCAAAACTTCGGGTGCAAGGACCCGCCGTACTGCTCCGCAAAACTGCAAAAGTTTTTTGCTGAAAGTTTAAACAACCTCCTAACTGTGCGATACTCTGCCGATGATCCAAGCGTATACAGTGCAATGGCAATGCGCTTTTCCAGAGGAATACACTATCTGAATCTTGTGTCCTGCTTGCGCCAGACATGGCAGACGCTCCACGAGCACTTTAAATTTTGGTTTGTCTACCCGAAATCTGAACTTAAAAAGTTCCTCTGAGTTTTCTGAATTTAATATTTTTAACGATTCTAATAATACAAAAATATTATTTGCTTACGAATGACCAAACAGACGGTGCTTTATGCTTTCTATTTTGATTGCAGGGTTGATTTCTGCAAAGTCATTCTCCCACTCTACAAAGGAACGAAGGGTATCATTGCAGTGGTCGCTTATCATGCCACACAAATCAAAACAGATGTCAAATAGTCAACTTGCCATTTACATGTCCACGAAACGGTAAAATATGTACATATCATATGGAAACGCTAAGAAAAAAATATGTACATTTCGAAATATTCTAACTCTAATTTCAAACAACCGGATATCTATACGAATGGTTAAGTTTTTAGGTCTAAAGCTATTTAATCAAGCCGATCAAATTAACTAGTAAAATTTAGTCACTTATTTTTAATATTCCATGAACTCAACCAAGGTACGAACCAAAACCTTCTCCCAAAAGCCTCGAACCTGGAATTTTCGCACCTTAACCATTGGAAAATTTAAGTTCAAACCAGCAAAAAAAAGTGTTTGAGCTTGCAGCCTTCATATATACTTTATAGGGTCGGAGATGCTTCCTTCTGGCTGTTACACAAACTTAATATTCTCTGTGTACACTTGGTACGGTGTATAGCTTGATGCATCACTTCTTTACGGTTGTTAGCAGTAATACATACGGAGTATCTATTAATTAATAGTAAGGTCTTTCAACTACTTTTCCCCATACTCAAAATAACAGTGTTTTTAAATTAGTTTTATTATAATTTGAAGAAGCCCTGAACATTTTCTAATACTCGTGCATTTAAACTATTAACAATATTGTACGATTTAGCTAATAACTAGAATATCTTCTTTAAGCAAAGTCTTTTCTTCGTTCCAGGGGACTAATAAAAGTTCGATTGGTTTCGTAGTTGCTTTGTGGAAATCCCTTTATTCATAAGTACCGACGGTCAGGCCTACATCGACTCGACTAAAAACTAAAACAAAACAAGAAAGAAAGTCGGTCAAGCCCGACTATAACATACTCTGTACCAAGAAAATTTGTCTTTTGATCATAACTCGAAAACCGTTCATCCGATCTTAAGTTATTCTAATAACTAAATATGTCCAGAAGGAACAAGCCATCTATCTTCAAAACTGTGGGAGATATGACGTTTTTTCTAAATTGCGGGGGCGGGAGGGGGCGTGGCCAAAATTGAAAATAAACTTGATCTGCCTGCAGACATAAGAAGCATATGTCCCATACACGTCAAACCTCTATCTCTTACCATCTCTGAGATCTGTGCGTTCATACGGACAGACAGACAGACGGACAGACGGACATCGACTCGGCTGTTGATGCTGATCAAGAATATATATCCTTTATGGGGTCGGAGATGCTTCCTTCTGGATGTTACATACTTTTGCACAAACTTATAATACTCTATGTACCTACGGTACGGAGTATAATTAGTTGGAAAAATCTTAAGAAGCAATGAGAAGTTGGTAAACTAACCGCATTTTAGAGACTGTTTTTATGGAACACTTTTAAACCTTACAAATGTTTAAAAACGTTATAAAAAATTAAAGATTTGTAACATTCAACTAATCGAACTTTTGCTAGTCTCCTCGTGGTTGATTTTCTAGTAAGTAATCCTACGGTGGCAGTGGTCTTGCCTTTGACCATAATCATTTTTATGATCAAAGATCTTGTCGCTCCTTTACTGACACGGCTTGAAATAGTCCTGAGCTAATCCAAACCACAATATCACGCACAAATCTTCTGAATTCATAATTTGCCGTCGTAATGGTGGCAATAAATGTAAAGAATTTAAATAATTTCTGAAAGTGCGGTTTCCACTGACGTGTACCAAAGCCCGTGTTGTAGCTAAACATTTGCGAGATCATCAAGACCAAAAATCCACTGAGACCAAAAAACCGGTGAAGCAGTTTTAATGTATTGCCACTGCTGCTGGTGATGAAATACAGCGGAAGACCGCTGAGCACACTGCCCAGTAGAAGAGCACAGCCGACGATGCCTGGCGAGAGAGGAGACCCAAAAAAAAATGAATTATTAATTTGGAATAGATTATTTGAGTGCGTACGAACTTACCATAGAAAGCATGGTTACTCTTAAAATGATTCACCTTGGCATTGGGATCCTCACGCTTACGTTCCAGCTTTTGCCAGGTTTTTATGCCAATACCACCAACACCCACAAAGAAGGCTAGGAGTCCCAGGATGGCGTGTAAGCGATTCAGGTTTACGTGTCCTAACCAAGACTCCAAATTTTCACTATTTCGCACAAGCAGAGCCTCGCCCATGAAGAAGACAAACTAATTGAAAAGGAAGAATTGAAATTAAAATTAATAATTTTTTAAAAACAGTCTTTTGATCATAACTCGACAATCGATCATCCGATCTTTACCAATCCATTGGCAGATCGATAAGTAATCCCGATTACTAAATATGTCTAGAAGTTACGAACCATCTTTCTTTAAAACAGTGGAAGATATGACGGTTTTCCCAAATTGCGGGGGCAATAAAAATAAACTTGATCTACCTGCAAGTTTTGTCCCATACATGTCAAACCTTTATCTCTTACCATCTCTGAAACTATGTTTCCTAAATTTTCCGAAGGAGAAATCTTGAGCATTTTTATTTAAAACAAGAAAGAAAGTCGGTCAAGCCCGACTATAACATACTCTGTACCAAGAAATTTTGTCTTTTGATCATAACTCGAAAACCGTTCATCCGATCTTCTTCATTTCTTTGGCGGATCGATAAGTTATTCTAATAACTAAATATGTCCAGAAGGAACAAGCCATCTATCTTCAAAACTGTGGGAGATATGACGTTTTTTCTAAATTGCGGGGGCGGGAGGGGGCGTGGCCAAAATTAAAAATAAAACTTGATCTGCCTGCAGACATAAGAAGCATATGTCCCATACACGTCAAACCTCTATCTCTTACCATCTCTGAGATCTGTGCGTTCATACGGACAGACAGACAGACGGACAGACGGACATGGCTATATCGACTCGGCTGCTGATGCTGATCAAGAATATATATACTTTATGGGGTCGGAGATGCTTCCTTCTGGATGTTACATACTTTTGCACAAACTTATAATACTCTATGTACCTACGGTACAGAGTATAAAAATGAATCAAAAAAAAAAAATGGAAAACAACGATAAAAATATAGGAATGTTAACTTCAGCTCGGCCGAAGTTCGTATACCCTTGCAGCACGTTTTCTAACTAATTTGGAGGACATATCCACCGAAAACAAACAAGTTTTTCTCAATAAGACTACTTATCTGACTCTACTTTTGTATGACAGCTATACTATATAGATGTGCGATTTCGACCAAACTTAGAGGAATTATGGAGAAGCATAGAAAACTAGTAAATACTGAGTTTGGAGACGATTGCATAAAAAACAAAAAAGTTTTTCTCACTAGAACTAGTTTTTCGACCGATCGTTCCTATGGCAGCTATATGCTATAGTCATCCGATCCGGCCGGTTCCGCCAAATGTGCAGCGTATTTGGACCAGAAGAATTCGTGCAAAGTTTAGTGGCGATAGCTTTAAAACTGACGGAGGAGACGGCATAGAAACAGACGGACAGACGAACATGGCTATATCGACTCAGCTCGTCATGCTGATCAAGAATATATATACTTTATGTGGTCGGAAATGCTTCCTTCTATGAGTTACAAACATCTGGACAATTTCAATATACCCTCTGCAAGGCTATACAAATATAACAAAAAACAGAGTTTGTGCGACTTTGCATTCGAAAATCTCGATATGGGTTATGAACAATGAATAAGATTAGCTTAGAGTACAAAAATCAAATTGTTTCCCCATTTAATTTTTTGGTCTAGGTGGAACTTTCTGTGGAAATGCCCATATGCAAAATAGCCATAGTTGGCTTCTCATTTGTTTTGAATTTCTATGAACACTTTCAACTACATCTGAAAATAGTTTTTGATTGTTGATTTTAAAGCAAGCAAATAGTACATTACGATAATATCAAAGTGAGTCAAAACAATTATTTAGGTTCCCCACAAAACGTGTCGAAAAGGGGTGAAAATATTCGATATATGCAACTTTAAGCTCAAATTTACAAAAATCTAGACGTGATGGACCATTTGCGAAAACTGATTCGCTTTAAGCACACAAAAATCATCTACACAAAAATAAATAAGAGCTTTCCCGGATTTAATCAAACCCAAACGTTGTCAGAAGTAGGTCTATCCCGGATTTTCTCACTCCAAGTACGAATAGGAATGACTTGATCTCGGATATCTCGGATCTAGTAGGACTTTTGCTTGAAATTTCAATCCGAAGCTCGAGAAAAACTAAAATTTTTTGAGACTGATTTTATTTCGTTCGATTTTTTTTTTGTGTAGAAACCACATCAACCCTTCAACATACATAAGAATGTATGCTGTAAGTCTCTGCTTCAGATAATCCTTCCATTAGAATCAGTCCACATATTATTTTGAAATCTCCAAGTTTTTCTCTTCATTTCACTTTGATCTAAAATCCTAAAATTCAAGGGATTTCAAAACGATCACCTTTCAAAATAGTCAATGGGGTTAGGTTCATTAAATCAAATCAAATGCCTGCGATAACTTGTTTCTCTTGTAGAACGTTTTTGTTTACTTTTCAAGCCCTTTGGGTATGCTAATTCTTGATTATTCACTGTATATTTCCATTTAATACTTACACCAATTGTACAGTAAAATGCATGTCCGGCCGTATGAACCAACTTGAGCACCACACACTTATAAACAATAGCCACCGTTATACCCGTCAACAGGATATGTGAGATCAGCGTGCAGAATCCAAAATAGAATCCTGGCGAAATGCTAGCGCCGTTATCTTCGCGATCGCCAACATTATCCATGCTAAGAACTTCAATAATACTAAATCCTTATCTGCTACGTGAAATGCTCACGTTCTGCTTTGGGTGATAAGTGGTTGTTAAGCAGTGAGAGCGTCTGCGTCCACTCGCTTCGAATGTTAGGCAAGGTTTGGAACAGACAGCCACAAAAAATCCACTGCCGATTGCGGCTCTCGCTCTCTTGGAGAATTCCGTGTTCGCGCGAAAAACAATAAAATCACTTTCAAACCAAGTGGAGCGCGGCGGTTCCATGGTGACTCAGCGGATCTTTCACGTGCTTACCTTGGGGGGTAAAAGGCGGCAGTAGCAGCAACCCCGGTCGCTGGCCACAGGTGGCGGGCCGATTGGCATTGCACTGACTCAGATACTGAGATTGTGTGATTAAGGTGATTATTTTGGGAGCATTCTAAAAACCGGTTAATTAAATTTTGTATAATTAGCAGTACTAACTTCTTGATAATGACATCGCTCAATCAGTAAAGTTCCTGCTAAACTGAAAGCGATAAAGTCAAATGTTTAAATAAATGAAGCCATGTATAGGAACGTATCGGGTCCACCCCTGAAATTCGTGACGTCGGCGATTGTTGTGAAATTCTTTGCGAAAACGCAAGCCGATAAACGAGTGGAACAAGCAATATGAAGAGAGAAATGAGTAGCCGGCCGTATTTATTTATAGAGGGGAAACCACTTTGTTTGTAAATATGTATGCTTGTATGTAAGTACATATGTATTGCTTTTGTTTGGAAATACAGTGGGTTGATGTTGATGCGCTACAATCTTTAGGGTATTTGAATTTGATGTTAATTGTCCAAATTTAAATCAAATTATTACTAGCTAGACCCAAAGCAGCTTATCCATTCCTCAAGGTGCTCTAAATACTTTATACAGAATACTTTAAGCATTTCCGAATTCAATTTTTTTCTGAAGATATAGCACTTATAAGTGGGCACGACAGACAATTTAACATACAGAATTTTATACTTGCATCAAAAACGTTTAATGTCAGAAGCTCGATTAAAATTAAAAGTTAGCCTAGCTTTCTCGTTTTGTTTAAATTTATTTCATGGAAATTTATGTAGTACGTTTTAGCCTAGAGCTGCACCCGTGACGTGAATTTGACCGTTTCACGCCGTGAACGTGAGCAATCAAAGAGTTTCGTGCGTGAACAACCGTGATTCGTGAGTTTTCGTGAGTGAATTAAGATAAAACATCTTAAATGCGGTATTCAAGGAATTTGTTTAAATTTATTTTTAGCAGAACAAGTATTTTCTGTTGAAAATATGCATATTGTTTTATGGTATTTATCTGACCAAATGGTACGGACACACTCCAAGAAATCCAAGAACCTTGCGTTTTCCAACTGCATAAAATCTGATTTAAATTAAATAATAATTATGTGTGACAGAATAACAAGAAGAAATAAATGGCATATTTGGGATGCATTTTCTTTAACCAATTGGCACGGATGTGCATTTATTATCGTTGTCAATATCATTATCGTGCATTCGTAAGGGAGTCGTGAATCGTGCTTGATTCGTGAGAAGAATTTTGTTTTGGGAATCGTTCATGACCATGTCAGCCGGCTCGGGGAACTCACGACACCACAAAGCATCATCAGTTTTTGCCTGTCAAGTGTCATTCCAACAGCCGTCTCGCCCTATCAGCAATGTCATAACTGCTTGAGAATTCCAAAGCAAAATGAGTGCAAAAATCGTGGGCGCTCTTTGCTCGATACACTCGTCTCCCATAAAAAACGAAACTGAGAACAGGTCTATTCTCACAAATGTGCTTGCTCTCCTCCCTCAGTTTCTTTACCTTACTCCCTTGGTCGTCCAAAAGCACCAGAATGAGAACGAATTTAGTAGGATTTTAAGAGCAAAATTGTTTAAATTTTTAAAAATTATACAAGTTTACGGAATAAATTCAGCTTTTTAACCAGAGAACATAGCAAGTATTCCTGTATGAAATTTAGAGAGCGAACAGATTTTTTTTCCAAGAACGTTTGAGCTAAATTATTCGTCTTGCTTTTTACTGGACGTATAGCTCATATTTATTTTACATATTCTCCATATAATTTGATGTCTTCAAGTCTATTACTCAGAAACTTTAGCCTCAAAGTTTAAACATGGCGCGAAAATAAAAACGAGAGCGTAAGTTAAAGTCGGCCCTGTCCGACTTCGAAATACCCGTTACTCAGCTCAGCTCGCATAAGTATGCAACATTTTTTTAGCTCGGCTATTTATTATCCGATCCTTTTGAAAATTTGTGAGATTGTAGATATTGGACACAAAGACTACACTGCAAAATCTGAGCTCGACATCTTAAAAATTGTGGGAGTTATTCAACATTTTTTATTGCGGGGGCGGGAGGGGGCGTGACCAAAATTTGAAACAAACTTGATCTGCCTACAGACAATACTAGCTTACGTATAAAATTTGGTTGCTCTAGCTCTTCTAGTCTCTGAGATCTAGGTGTTCATACAGACGGACGGACGGACGGACGGACGGACGGACGGACGGACAGACGGACATGGCTATATCGACTCGGCTGTTGATGCTGATGAAGAATATGTATACTTTATGATATCGGAGATGCTTCCTTCTGCCTGTTACATACATTTGCACGACTTTAGTATACTCTTTTTACTCTACGAGTAACGGGTATAATTAAAGCAATTTGACACGTCTATTTCTGTTTTCGTTACTTTTAGCAGTTCGCAATTGCTTAAAGTGAAGATTATAACTAGAGGATGTTAGCAAACATGCAGTCTGTAGCGAAAAACCTATGGAATTTAATTCAATATTTTTTTAATAATATTGGGTTACACAGAAAAAAAAGATCACGATATTTGGTATCATACGGGTATTTTAAGTATCATATCGGCCTTTATCTGAAAATGTATTAAGATGAAATGATCGAGTCCATATATTTAGGACTAAATAGTATCCTATTGTTAAGAAAATAGTTATATTATAGGGTGCAATTTGATATTTTAATAGATCTTTTGGCAGATGAAGGCCGAATTTATCTTTTTTTTCTGTGTAGGAATATATTTCTCGCACCCATTTCGAGCCGAGGTCCCAAGAGATTTTGATACAATTAAACATATCGGGTTCCAAACCTCAAATTTAGTAAACTTGATATGTTTCTTGATATTGGTTAATCAACTTAATGGATGGTTTTAAAATGTTATTTTTCTCTTGGGACACATTTGTTAATCTTTAATAGCCCCTTATACTTTTATGTACCTTGGAGTCTTATAGCAAATAGCTATGGATGGCTTAGATAATCATATTAATAATATTCCTTCGCCAATCTTATCAACTCTGTCCAACCTGCTTGATAAACTAAAATGCCTTTAATCAGATATATGTATGTATGTATGTACCTGTGTGAACTGACAAGCAAACAAACCATCATACAAGGGGGTTTACCACAACACACAACGCAATCCGGTTTTTGCAAAATGTTGTCTCTTATTTCTCTTACTCATACATTTATTTACTTTAGTCATACATTTATTCTCCTCTTCTTGCATTGACACATGAAATACATAAAAGATGACGTCACTTTAGGGAGGTGGCCTAGAAAAAAGACCAAACAAATCGACAACAGCTGATGCACACAAACTCAAGTGAGAGCGATAAACAAAAAGAGAGACACCATATAAGACTCACCTAGTCAGTCGACCGCCGTATTTCGTATCGTACGCCGGCTGCTTGTGTTGGCATTTCTCATCAACAAGTAAACCGACCAAAATATAAGAAGTCCTCATTTAACAGACAAACGGCAAATCTGATTTTTGCGGTTCTTGGAATATTATTGCTTGGAATTCCCATACAAGTTCAGCCCCCTCCATTGTCCATGTACGTAAATCAGTTTAATGATTCCTCTGGTGTACAATATACGTGACCGACTGACGTCATTTAGCGACAAAGCAAAAGAAAACCCCAGTGAAATGAGACACAAACTAAATTTTAACCGCACACGAAGCGACAGTTGTTGGTGACAGTTTAAAGTGTTAATAACTGGTTGCGAAAACCCAAACTTAATTTGACATTTGCACGACATTTTATTATGACCATGATACGGATTGTGACACAGAACTAAAAATATTCATCCAATAATGCGCTTGTTGTTGGTACTAAATCGGAGATAGGGCGAGGCGGTAAATCATTTTACAGTTTAATTGTTTTACAAATACTTGTGAAATTTTAGTATGTGTTCCTCGTATCATTCTCGGTCTAGTCAGCATTTGGTTTGAGCTAGAAACATCAACATGATGAAATGACAGGGATATGTTGGTTCAACTTGTGGATAAGTAGTTTGCCTTTCCTTCCTTTTTTTTATATTTTCACTTGTCTGATATCTCATAAAAGTTCCCCAAATGAGAAATCAGACAAGTGTAATAGTCAATCTGAGAATAACATATGTAAATATATGAGAGCGTGCAGGAGAAGTAGACTAAGAAATTTTTCACCCATCTCATATGAGATTTCGACAAGTAAAAACAAAGCTTTGGATAACACAAGGCAACAAAATTAGAATTTATACAGTATAGAGGAAAAGTTGAAGAATGGATTTCGTGTGATGAATAGTTATGTGTTTTCGGAAATGGTCCACTATGTCTAGAATTTCCACTTAAAGTTGCGAAAAATTTCAGTTTTGAACCTTTTTAGACCACATTAATGGGAAAACTATACTATTGACTTAATTTTGTTTGATATTATCGTACATGATCACTTTTTAAATACAAATGATCGAATATTTTTATTTTTTTAAATTATAAATAAAAATTAAACTCAAATAACTTCTTACCCAAACTAGCTACAGGGTGCGCCATCTAAAGTGTCGGTATGGCAACACTGAATAAATATAAAAACAAACAACCGATTGCTATATGTTGATCTTGTTCCTTTAATTTGGTCCTGTACAATTTATTTCGACTACTTTTTGAACACGCCTTTATTGGCCACAACAAAATGTGCCCTTTTTGCGGCATTTTCCATCACTTTTTCGAGCGTCTCAGTCGATAAAGTGGCGATTTCGGCACGAATGTTGGCCTTAAGCTCTTCAATGGACTGTGGATCGCTAGCGTAAACCTTGCTTTTTAAATAGCCCCACAAAAAGAAGTCTGGGGCGGTCAAATCTGGAGATCTGGGTGGCCAGTCAATATCGCCTCTTTTTGATACCGGCCCAAACAGTCACTTTTTGGTCGTGTAAAGGTTTTTCATGGATGCGGTGTGGATTTTCCGTGCCCCATATGCGACAATTTTACTTATTAACACCACCAGAAAGCGGGAAATGGGCCTCATCGGTCATCAAAATTTGTTAGCACAATTGAACGATTATTTTCGATGAACAGCGTCACTATTTCGGCACGTTGTTTTGGTGTGAAGCGTTCCATGGTCAAAATTGTACTAGATTGATGTTTCCAAAACATGTCTAACAAAAGCAATCGATTGGTAAATGTCAAAGTTATTCAGTGTTGCCATACCGACACTTTAGATGGCGCACCCTGTATAAGAAATATTTTTCCAATCGAGCTGAAAATCATCCAAAGTATGTGGAAAATTAACATCATTTGGATGATCTTTATCTCCGTTGGTTGACTATAAGAATTTTATAGACATATCCAGCCAAAATGGATCTTTCTTTGAACTATTTTTTCTAATATTTATAGTGCTCAGAACGTGCCTATGGATGCCTACATAATGTTATATTCCTCTTGAGTAAGCCAAACCGTTAATCGATTTGATATTATTACGTTTTCAAGAACATTTTATACATTTGAAAGTAATACTAGGCAACAAGGTCCACCATATTGTTTTCGGTATATTTGTTTCTGGTTTTTTTTTCGTACTTTTTGGATCACTTTGGTTTTATCGTAAGGTACTATTTCGTTGGCTTTAAAATTACTATAAATCATTAAGCAAAGACCAGATGACCATATTTTGTACCGCCCATTGTTAGGCAATGGATGTTGCTTTTGCAAGGATTCTATACAAATCTCAAGCCAAATATGGTGATTTTGCATGGCATTATATTTGGTCAGTAGACTATTTAATAGTTTTAAGTCCAAGTATTTAAAATAGTATATCTTCGCTGAAAAAATCACAGAATTGTTTTACGCAGTTCGATTTAAAGCTAATAGGTAAAGCCAGGGACATTAATCGTTATAAGTTATATTATTAAAATTATAAAACAATGATTAATTTTTCTATTGATGTACTCACAAAATAATGATTAATTTTGAGTAATGTTTTTAAACATCTATTATCAATAATCTATTAATCAATAAATGAGACAGTGATTATTCTTTAAGTGTTTTTTTTTTTGCTCAAATATACATATTAAGTTATTTTTCGTAAGAGATAAGGACCAAAATTATATATGTACCTAGTCAGTAGTCCAAGAAAACCATAATATTCCTTTTTTGAATTAAAAAAAATAGTTTTTGATAAAAACTATTTAATTATTCAACTTTAATAAATATTTATATGAATTTTATGTTTATTCAAGAATATTCAATTCTACAAGGTTGCACCTCAGATCTGTTAATACCAATCTGAGTGCAGAAAACAGCCTTTCGACACTGACTTGCGTTGCAGGAATTGAATGCACTTTACACAGTTGATATAAATTGGGATAAATTAATTATTATTAAACTATTATTATGGCCCTTATCCCCTTAGAAAATGTCGAAAAAACAACTTGAGTTTTATACTTAGGCAAAACACAACCACTAAAGAACAATCATTATCTCATGAGTTTAATTTTTTTGTTCTATAACAATGATTATCGGTTGAGTTTTAAAATATGACTCAAAATTAATCATTATTTTGTATGTCAATAAAGCTTGGAAAATGTTAAATCATGGTGAAAATGAATAAACCATCCTTAAATATGAAAATTGATAATCTCGCTGTCTCAAAGTGAATGATTTTTTATTTAAAAAAAATTAACAATCATTATTTGCAGTCCCTGGGTAAAACTTTTCGTTAATTTCAAATAGAGTTAAGACATTAGTAAAAACAAAATGAAAAATACGGTAGCAGCAACATTAAGCTCTAATTACTTTAAATCTAGACGTAAAGGACCAATTCTGAAAACAGATTCCAGGAAAAAGTCAAATTTTGTTGCCCTGTGTTTTTGGAACCTTAATCAACGGGTTGGTTATAACTTGAAAGCAGATCTTACATGGCAGGGTATGAATTGTAACATCTCTTTGGGTTTGGAATGGTATTTACAGGCTGTTCCTTCATAGGAAGTTACTTACTTTTGTGCAATTCAACGATTTATTGTTTCAAGCCCCATTTTTCACAAAAAAATACCTTAGTTATCTTTCAATCCACAATCTTTTATAAACAACGGGTAATACGAAGCAGATAAATAACAACAATTAGCAGACAGTTACTTCCTCTGACAAATGTTGTGGACCAAAATACTGCCAAAGTGTGTGAATGATTTCGCTCGATGGAGTTTGCCAAATCCGTTTTGGATTCAAGTTGTGATTACCGGCATTTAATTGTGCTTATTGTTTTAGGTTTTTGTTTTTGTTTTGTTTTATGTCACTTTAATTTATATTTCGATTTATATGTGTGTATTTTTTATACACACACACACATACATACCATATATATTTGTTTATTATTATTATCAGTATTATTTTTTACGACGCTGCTGCGCCTCTGCCTCGGTCAGCGCTAGATCGGCGCTCGGATTCGGCTCAGCTCTGATTTTTTATAACACATCCCCGAGTCCGAGTCCCATTTAACCAGTCGCCGCTCAGCTCTGAGCCCCGTTGGTTGTGGCCACGCTTGGAATATCATTTTCCAATTTCTAGAAATTTTACATTTTGAATCTGTAACCAAAGTTGACTGTTTTCGTTTTGTTTATTTTTCCCCTCCGCAAACTAACAAAATGCGTCGCTCAGACGCTTTTGCTGTCATCGCTCTACTGAGTTTGGCGATGCTCCAGACGATGGTGAAACCGGTAAACGGCGAGGGGTAAGTCTAAATCCACATACATATTAATGTACCTTTTACGTTTCGGACATATATGTGGGTAAGGTAAAATAATCAATTAAGCAGGCGTGTGGGTAAATTTGCATACGTGTAGCTAGGGTTCGTTCATTTTTTGTGGTTGTTATGTCTCGTCGATTCAAGGTAATTTTATGATGGGATGAGTTTTTAAGTTTGTAGTTTTTTTTTTAGCAAATTGTTTTGATTTTAATGCGGTTTGAAGTTAGCCTGAATGCTATTATTAAGGTTAAATGTTAAGTATTTTTTGTTAATTTTTATAGATATTTGAGAGGTTTATAAAGCACAGAAGCTGTCTTTAAAACTAAGCGTTTTCTGATCTCTAAAATTATACTAAAAAACCTACTCGCCCAACTTCAGTCTGAGTTCATCCTGATCACTGATTTATGGATATCATTGCCATTTCTGGTAAAGCTACCTCATTGGGCTGACCACTTCCCATTAAGCTTCCTTTACTCTTCCACCTATGCCTTTATCAATTTCTCTGAAGATAGTTGGAAAATTGATAGAAACGAAGAGTTTAGATAATTTTGGCAACCGACTTTTTAGAGCTGGGACTTACTTGATATTCTATGCATACTGATTCAAATGATCATAAGCTCGGCTCGTGTCTTTGTGAAAGATGACAATGACTTCAGGCACCGGTGGCCTAAGGGCTGACGGGATCTGAGAGAGATATATGACTAGTGGAACGACAGCTTAATCATCGTGTTATTCACGAGTGAGTGAACTAAAAAAGGAAACATTTGCTCAATTGTTTTTTCTGGTTTAGTTAATCTATTGTCTGTCTATTTGTTATATATTCGGCATGTGTGAATCAACTTGCTTAATATGGATGTATAGTACATTTTATCAAAACACAAAATACCAGATCCAACACTGAGAAAAAAAACTAATCTATAACCTTGATTGAAAATCTCTTTTTCGGGAAATTGCAATCTTTAAAAAAGAGGTTTATAAAACTTAAAAATCTCAAAATCAAGATTTATCACATTTCAAATTAATTATAATTATCAAGCCTTATCCAGTTTTCTTTGAAGCTTTTGCAAAAAAGTACAATTCGGACAAATTCAACATACAAAAAATTGAATTGGTTCTTTGGTCTCGCCAAAAAAACATAGTATGCCTCCAAGAGGGTTTGAAGTCACGTCCTCTCACTGTTCTAAGTCAACGGTTTCAGCATCTCGAACATGGGGCTGAGAGGTTTTACTTACTTTCGGCGCTGCGTCTAGCATTTGGCGGGTAACCCAGCGGGTTAAGTTGGCATGCATGTTCCTGTCCCCAGTTCCCCGAGGTACCGAGTTCAAACCCCAGAACGGAATAGGTTGAATATAGAAATTTGAAAAAGTTTTTCAGAAAAAGGATAATTTAGTAAATATAAAAAATATAGAATTAATAAATTGCCCTGCCATTTATTTTGCATACTAAAAATGAGATTGTTTCATCTTCAAGTCAAGTAAATTTGATCTATTAATTGAGATTATTATCATGGGTTGAGATTTACCCTGTTTGATGCAGTATTGTTACTGTTTCGTCTCGGTTTCGAGACTATAATCCATGCCTTGAACAACTGAAAAGCTAAACTGCTGAACCAATGATCAATTGAAACAAGGAATAACCAAAAAAGTTTTTCCTACAATCAATATTTTTCAGACCTAGATTTTGAATGACAGCCAAATCTGTTAATTGTTCTTTTTTTTATAAAACTTACAAAAACTATGGAAACACCAGTAATTTTAAAACCAAAAAATTGGTCCCACTGGTTTTCCTAACTAAAACTTATTTGAATCACACACTCGATTAATTTTAGCTGGTTATCCGAACTTGACTTGATCTCTTCGAAAGATCAAATCTAGAAGGCCCGATAGTGTCTTAAGCTCGAATATCGTACTTGATTTAATCTTGAAATCGGCTTGGTGAGAGTTTGACCTTTATGATGTTCAAACCATCAAGTTCTTGCCGGATCGAGGTCATCGAAGCCTTTGCTTATATAAGTACACACCATTTAACCTTTCACACAGAAAAAAAAGCTATATTGAAATATATAAATTGGATGATTTCGGTATCCATATGGAATGGATCTTTAATTTTCATCCAGTGGAGCTGAATATCACCCAAAAGAAAGGAAAAATGGATATTTCAATATCAAAAAAGGATATTTAAATCTATCCATTCCAATTGGATCTTTTTTTACTGTGTAGTATTGGTAAGACAAATTTTCTTGCTCTCGGTTTCTTTCGCTGAATTTCAGGTCAATATCAAATGAATCCTTTTCACCTTGATTTGAGGTTGCCTATATTTTTCTGTGCTGCTTGCTATATTCGTCCGTTTCGATCGGTTCTGACACATTGGCAGCCTGCAATAAAAAGATTACTCTGTGCAAAATTTTAGCTCGATAGCTTTCAAAGTGAGTGACTAGTTTGAGTCGAAACAGACTTTGAATAAATAAGTTAACGTGGTCTAAAATAAATATTTCGATGCGGTGCAATTACCCTTTGCAAGGGTATAAAAATATGAAAATAATTATTATATCATCGTTTTCAACTTTAATGATCTACACTGAAACAGATCGCGAGCTTTTATATTTTAGACCTGCAATAAAGTTTTTGTAGAGCCAATAAAAAATAGACAGTCTAAGAATATATACAAAATTTTCAACTGCCATTAAATTAGTTGGAATTGTATATAAAATTATTTATAAAAATATGTACGGTATATGAATATGCAAAGCTATTTGCTTAAGCTCCATTTACACGACCTGATCGCTCAGCTGAGTTTTCGTCAGCTGAGCAACTCAGGTGAGCAACTCAGTTCAGCGTTTACACATACCTGAGTAGCTCAATTGAGTCAGTTTTGATTTAACATGAACAATAAACCAAACCGATAGCCAAAAATCGATAAGAAATGTATATCGAAAGCCAGGAACCCCATAACCCCTCAGCTGAGTGGTCAGATCAATTAGAACCGGTTCTATTTCGCCTGATTACTCAGCTGAGTAAATCAGGTAGCTACTCAAACGCCTGTTTATTCGAGCTGACAGCCAATCAGACGAAAACTCAGCTGAGCGATCAGGTCGTGTAAATGGAGCTTTAGATTCAACAGAAGTCCCACCAAGAAAAATCTAGAGGTATTCGTGGAAACTCTTTTTTTTTCAAATTAAATTTGTTTGTCTTTGTATTCAAATGGAGTGGTTCAAATTAGAGCTGCGGCTCTGCGAAATGAGGCCCCAATGAAATAAGGCCCCAAAAAAATGAAATAAGGCCCCAAAAATTTACATAGAAAACAAAAACAAAAATTTTTCCTAAAATTTGGGGTGTTATTTCCTTTTTTGGGGCATTATTTCCTAAATCAAATTTGAAAATGAAATAAGGCCCCAAAAGAAGAAATGAAATAAGACCCCAAACTCTTTTTTGGGGCTTTATTTCATTTTTATTGGGAAATAAAACCCCAATTTTTAATATGATTATTTTGGGGTCTTATTGCATATTAATTAGGAAATAAGACCCCAAATTTTCATATAAATTTTTTGAGGCCTTATTTCATTTTGCTTATTTGTGCTAAATCCACTGCCATTTTACACGGCTTGTATTTTTGAAAACGAAAAACATGCTTTTTGTATATTTTTGTCTTTAAAAATGATAAGTGAATTAAAGGAAAATATACCACCGCCGAAGGGAGATATTTAATGGACGGAACTTTTAGAATAGTTCCCAAAGGTTGCTTTAACCAGCTCCTAGTCATCTTTATTCAATATTTTGATGAGGTAATTATTTTGTTTTATTTATATATTTAAATATATATGTATATCAATCTTTGCGCCGCAGGTGAAAATTTTTTACAAAAAAATCGCGCGATTTTTTAGCAAGAATTCCAAAAACCTCGAAGCAAATCGAGCAAATCTGTTTAAAATTAAATTATAATTATGTGTGACACAAAAAAGAGAAGAAATAAAGAGCATATTTGGGTAACATTTTGTTAAACCAATAGGTACGGATATGCATATAGTATCGTGAATGGTGCATGATTCGTGAGTGACGCAAAACTCTTAAAAAATTACATGCGTGAATCGTCGGTACGGAGATTTTTCTTTCAGAAAATTCGCTCACGCGCCCAGCTCTATTTCAAATATTTTCGAATCCCACATCAAATGACCCATGTCAAACGGTTTAAAATCGGCTAATTTAAGAGGCTATTTGTGGAGTTCAATCGAACGGTTTTCCTCAGAGATAATCTAGTAACAGAATCTTTTCTTTACCAAACTTAAGGTTAATATTCAGGACACACCGGAATAACTTGTTAAACAGTTTAAACATGATGAATTGTGTATTCATTTACTTATTTATAAAAGTAAAATATTTTGCACGTCGTGACTAATTTCTTGATATGTACTCTTTAATTAGCAGGTCCATAAATATGAGTTAGTCTCCGCAAGTCAATATTTAACGGGGTTTTGATATTATTGACCTGCTCACTGTAGTGTTGTTCCTCTACCTGTCGCTCATGTTTCAAGATTTCAAAATGCTAATTGAGTTTTCAAGTCAACAATTGTAGTAGAGAGATAATTTTGTGTTTAATGGATTTTTGTTGCCTTGCCAATTTGCTCATGATTCAAGATAAGCTGCGGTAATTATTATTAATTAAAACAGAGAATATGAGTTGAATATTGAATTTGCTAGACTAATTAAAGGCCACAATGGGATGATCTAATCATCGCGGAGATAAGTAGCTTTACAATAGTAAACGAAGCACAACAGTCACTGAAAAGAGCTTTAAACTTCCTTAAACGTGCCAAAATTACCAAAGAAACTTTATTATGTAAGCGAAAAAGCCGGTTTTTAATTCCATTTTGTTTTGATATTTGAGTGTGTATTTTTTTTATTAACCCGATCAGGTTCTTGGAACACCAACCGTTATGTAGGAATATATTTAATGGCCAGCAAACAAAAATACAGAATCTACTTAAGTGTCTAAATTGATAATGTTTGTGGGTTAAAGGTGGAGGAACTGTACACAGCGAACTGTTGCCATATAAATCAAGCTAATCTCCGTTTGGTTTCTTCATATAAACTATTTAATGATGCTTAGTACATAAATAATGCTTGTTTTCTTTGTATGTTATAGCCAATACACCATCGTGGGCCCCGGCACCATCCACTCGCATCGTGATTACAATGTGGCCGTGGCCGTGCATCATACCAAAGAGCCGGTTACCCTGAAAATAGGCATCTCGGGACCCTCTCACAATGAAACCCAAACCGTGGAGCTGGCCAAGGCCGATGAGTTCAAACAGTTGACCTTTAAGCTGCCTCCTTTAGAGTCGGGTGACTATAACCTGACAGCCGAGGGAGTTTCGGGTTTGGAATTCAAAAACACCACCAAACTGAACTGGAATGAGTTCAAGCCCTATATCAAAATCCAAACCGATAAGGGCAAATATAAGCCCGGCGACACGATTAATTATCGTGTGATCTTCCTGGATGAAAATCTGCGACCGGACACAGCTGAAGATGATGTCATCATTTGGTTTGAGGACTCCAAACGCAATCGCATTAAGGAGGTGAAGCACTTTAAGACCACCAGCGGTGTTTATACGGGCAAATTTGAGCTCTCCGAATTTGCCATCCTAGGCACTTGGAGTCTGTTGGTTCAGAATAGCGCAGGAGAGACACATAATCGGTAAGAACTTAATTGAAAATGTTGTGTCTTGCTGGTGCTAAATATCTCCCTTTTTTTTCATCAGAATAACTCCATTTGCTAAGGGACGCAGTTTTGGCTTCCATGGATCTTCGGCGGATGAGCGCGTGTACTTTGAGGTGGAGAAATATGTTTTACCCAAGTATGTGATTAAGATGGACACCACTCAGCACGTGTCTGTCAAGGATGGTGACATGAACATTGTGGTGAAAGCCAAGTAAGTGAAATTTCTGACCACTTAAAAATTAGAAATATTAAGCTGAGCCAGAAAACAAAAGTGATATTTTGGGTATGGTATGGTATGGTTCTAGTTTTTGAATCTCCTTAATTTACTCATGAACTAAACCTACGAGGCCTTTCAGAAACCCAAGCAGATCTGAGCTTTAGGAACTAATTTTAATAACTTTTTTAGGCCTTTGCATCACGTTCGAAATAATAATTGTTATGTAAAGGATCAGAACATTTTCCCGAACTTTTTTTTTGAAACTTCGAAGCTTTAATTTGGCTTTATTATGAATCCGGGCTCAAAAATATATATTAAATAATTTTAGTATTCTGATGACAAAATCTATTTCACGAGGCATTCCTCTTAGTTTGGTCCATAAAGTGCTTCTAACATAGCATTTGACAGGTTGATTTTGAGTTAAAAATCACACTGTATGTACCTACATGTCACAGGAAGACGGAATCATTCCCGACAGGAATGTGTATACGAAATATTTTTGATTAATTCCTGTATCCAGCACTGCGGAAAATTCCTGCCAGGAATTTGCTATTTATTTTGAGTGTGTGGAACCCAATTGAAAAAAAACTGTCAAGCGGAGCGTTCTGTGTCTCTCTCTGTTCTCTATATTCAAGCGTTGTTACAGTCAGTCGCTAGCAAGCATTTATAACATTAATGAATTTAATAGCTTTGAACATAATATTCTTTATTTATTTGTGCAGCAACACTTTCCCAAGCACTTTTCACAGAAATGTTGTCAAAATGCTTTTTCTCTGTGATTCGCCAAAGACATGGTCTTGCCTCAACTGCTTTTATTTGATTTTATTTATCTTCTCCTCACGTTAAAAATTTCAATTCTCCTTTTAGTCTTGCGCACAGTTTTTGCCTCCATCTTTTGTCAATCACTTCCATAATAATTGTCAGCAATATATTCCTGGCCTGAATATCAGCTGTTTCTCGTTCCACACACGCTTCCGAAACGCCGCTATTGATACGCCGCTATCTATACAAGTGTGGATTTCGTTCGTGTTGCTGGATACACAACAAACGAAAAAGAAAACTAAAAATTCCTGGCATAGTTTTTATACCCTGTTCCCATTGAAAATGGGAAAAGGGGGATCATGAAGTTGTGCGAATGTATGTAACAGGGAGAAGGAAAATTTTCCGACCCCATAAAGTATATATATTCTTGATCAGCATGAACAGCCGAGTCGATATAGCCATGTCCGTCTGTCCGTCTGTCCGTCTGTCTGTCTGTATGAACGCGTCGATCTCAGAGACTATAAGAGATAGAGCCACAAATTTTTGCACGAAGGTAGATTCATGCTGTACGCAGATCAAGTTTGTTTCAGATTTGAAAAATTCCACCCCGTCCCCCTTTTATCACCAAAAAACCTAGACCTCCTCTATAAATCCAAGACCTAAAAAGCCGTCAGATCCACAATTTTCAAGTTAGAGCCTCGTGGTTTAGTATACATCAAGCTAGGCTCAATATCTATCTATTCTGAAAAGTACAATCAGATCGGACCAAAAACACCGGAGTTATAAGCGAAACAGTTTAGAAAACGATCGGTATGATATGCTAGCTATATGTTCGAACTTGATTTGTTCTCTTAATCATATCCAATCGAGCAAGTGCAACATTGATTCAAGTTCGATATTCAAAACCGGCTTAGTAGAATTACACAGTGCAACTAATAAATTGGTTACGCCTTCGGACCCCGATATTTTTGAAGAACATACCGAAACTAAAAAAAATCCCCAAAGCACTTAGCCCTATCACATCGTAAACGTACTTTTACTACCAATTAAAACAAAAACGTTTTTCTAACTAAGACTGTTTTACAGATCTATCAGATCTTTTTATGGCAGCTATACCATATAGTTGTCCGATTTCCATCAAACTTTGCAGAATTAGACTAGTTTGACTAGTTTGCGTAGAAACAGACAGACGGAAGGAAAAAGCTCAATCGACTCAGCTCGTCACCCTGATCAAGAATATATATGGTTTATGGGGTCGGAAATGAATATTTCTTTACCCTTTGCAAGGGCATAACAATCGACACCGATGGAAAAACAGAAGGCCTAAATCCAATTTTTTAAGGGTACAAAAAAACAAGATCTTTTTCACTACTATACAGAATACAAAGATATCTTGGGAATGGATATTATTCACAACATCCTCCATTGTGAACGACTTGTTTCAATTTATAATTTAAAATTTGCACCATTAAACTCACTTCCCGCATTCAATTTCTAGCTACACCTATGGCAAACCCGTCAATGGAAAGGTTCTGGTCAACATACACTTGGACGATTCTACTATCTGGAAAACTGTAGATGGGAAATCAGTGCAAGAAGAACACCCAGGACACTCGGTGATTGCTAATGCCGATATGGTTAATGGCAAAGCCAAATTTGATCTCAATTTGAAGGAATTTGCCGGCTATTTGCCATACAAGACCAATCCATCATATGCACAGATTACAGCCACCTTGGAGGAAGAGTTTACGGGAGTAAAACTCAACGAAACCGGCGGTGTGCAGCTGTATCCCTATCGTTATGAGATGTCCTGTCAGGACTATAGCTCATGTTATTCGTTTGTGGCCGATAAGGAGCACGAGATTTTATTCAAGATCAGTCTGGTTGATGGCACTCTTCTTAAGGACACTAAATCAGTGGTGAAGGCCAAATTCACGGAGGGCATACGTCACACCTATGGCTACTACGGTTCTAACTCGGAGGACCAACCAAAACTGCCGGAAATCGAGAAGAAAACGATTGTCTTCGAAAGTCATCTGAATGAGTCGAGCTTGGCTCTATTCAAGGTTACGCTACCTGATCTGCCGGACATGGAGAATTTTACACGCTACTACAGCATCGAGCTGGAATATGATGGCGAAGAGCGGGAGCTGTACACCACCTATCCCTATAGGGAGCCCAAGAAAATCGACAATCCCGACAACGAAGAGGAAAAGGAGAAGGAATGGTTCAAGGCTGACGTGATTAGACCCAAGGATGTCTGGACGTAAGTAAAATTAGGATTTTTGTCGAAATATATTGTAAATCCCTGCCCTTGTGTAGATTGAACATAGGAGAGGAATACACGGTGACCCTGAACTCTAGTCGTCCACTCTCCTACTTTGTGTACAACATCATTGGACGTGGCAATGTAATCCACACGGAGCGTGTTGTTCTCTCCGAACCGCAGAAAATCTACAACATGACTGTGAAACCCAGTTTCCTGACCTCACCATACGGCCGCATCTATGTCTACTATGTGGATGAAACCGGGGAATTCCGTTATGCCGAGGAGACATTCCATACGAACGTTGAACTGCAGAACAAAATTGAAATTACCGCCCCCGAGGAGGTAAAGCCGGGCGCTGATGTGGAACTGCAAATTAAGACGGAACCCAAATCATTTGTGGGACTTTTAGCTGTTGATCAGAGCGTTCTGCTGCTGGGCAGCAACAACGATTTGAATAAGGAGTCGTTCAACTGGCGTCTGGGCAGATTTGATACCTCTACACCCTGGCAGGGTGGCTACTCCTACTATCCGGGCGAACGAAGCGGAGTGGTGACCATGACCAATGCTAACTTTTTCTACAATCGTACCGCTCCAGTTAACCATATACGTGAGTAAAATCAAAACATAACATATTCTAGATACTCAATTAGGTAGAAACTACCTGATTTGTTTCCACCCCTCCCGCTAAATTGGAAAAACTGCATTTATCCCACACAAGGGCGTAGCCAGCTTTCGGCGAAGGGGGGGGCAAAACAATTTTTCCAGCCCTTAAAACTCCAAAAACTTCCAAAAAGTAACCGTAAATTTTTACAAGCCAATTGAAATTATTTAAGGGGGGGAGCAACGGACCCCCCTGCCCCCCCTGGCTACGCCCTTGATCCCACAGTAATTTGACATAAAGAAAAAGACAAGATTTACACGGTGAAGCAAACTTTATGAAGTTCTTCTAGTCTTAGTTAAATTAGGCATTTTTTGGATCTCAAGTTTTGGTAACACTGCCCCTTGGCCGCCTGAGAGAGATGTGCTGAATTATTAATCATATCGTGGCGATTGCTGGGCAGCTGCAGATCAAGGGTGTTCTGGAGTTTCAGCGACTTCAGATTCCATGCCTTTTCTGCAGGTTCAATCTGTCGTAATGCCTTGCTTTATAGCATGGGCGGCCGATGGGCCGATGTCCAGTTAGTATGCCCATAAGCAGTCTCTTCTTGGCAGCTGTAGCAGAACAGTGCGTGAGTTTCTCGTCTCTTGTCTGGCACATAACTTTAGAGACTCTGCATACGGTTGTGTTTTCCCATGTTACCTCTGCTTCTTTTTCAAAGGTGTGTCCTTCTGTTTATTGGCATGTTTATTGGCGATTTAACAAATTTTTATACTCTGTACCGTAGGTACACAGAGTATTATAAGTTTGTGCAAAAGTATGTAACAGGCAGAAGGAAGCATCTCCGACCCCATAAAGTATATATATTCTTGATCAGCATCAACAGCCGAGTCGATATAGCCATGTCCGTCTGTCCGTCCGTCTGTCTGTCTGTCTGTCTGTCTGTCCGTCTGTCCGTATGAACGCACAGATCTCAGAGATGGTAAGAGATAGAGGTTTGACATGTATGGGACATATGCTTCTTATGTTTGCAGGCAGATCAAGTTTATTTTCAATTTTGGCCACGCCCCCTCCCGCCCCCGCAATTTATAAAAAAAGGAATATCTCCCACAGTTTTGAAGATAGATGGCTTGTTCCTTCTGGACATATTTAGTTATTAGGATAACTTATCGATCTGCCAAAGGAATGAAGAAGATCGGATGAACGGTTTTCGAGTTATGATCAAAAGACAAATTTTCTTGGTACAGAGTATGTTATAGTCGGGCTTGACCGACTTTCTTTCTTGTTATACTCTGTACCGAAGGTACATAGAGTATTATAAGTTTGTGCAAAAGTATGTAACAGGCAGAAGGAAGCATCTCCGACCCCATAAACTATATATATTCTTGATCAGCATCAACAGCCAAGTCGATATAGCCATGTCCGTCTGTCCGTCCGTCCGTCCGTCTGTCTGTCTGTCCGTATGAACGCACAGATCTCAGAGATGGTAAGAGATAGAGGTTTGACATGTATGGGACATATGCTTCTTATGTCTGCAGGCAGATCAAGTTTATTTTCAATTTTGGCCACGCCCCCTCCCGCCTCCGCAATTTAGAAAAAACGTCATATCTCCCACAGTTTTGAAGATAGATGGCTTGTTCCTTCTGGACATATTTAGTTATTAGAATAACTTATCGATCCGCCAAAAGAATGAAGAAGATCGGATGAACAGTTTTCGAGTTATGATCAAAAGACACATTTTCTTGGTACAGAGTATGTTATAGTCGGGCTTGACCGACTTTCTTTCTTGTTTTTAAAATGAAATAATAAACATTTTTTACTAAAAAGTCACGTCTACTAAGCACAATGCAAATCACTCAACTGATCAACATATTCAAAAGCTTATCACTGAACTAATTTTAAAACGGTACTTTTGCACATCTGTACAAAAGTTCCACGCATCAAATGCTTAGTCTAAGAGGACCAGCAGATAAGAAAATTAACCGTTATTGCATTTTATTGCATGTTTTAGCTCAAATAAGCAAAATGAAATAAGGCCCCAAAAAATTCATATTAAAAATTGGGGTTTTATTTCCTAATAAAAATGAAATAAAGCCCCAAAAATGAGTTTGGGGTCTTTTTTCATTTCTTCTTTTGGGGCCTTATTTCATTTTCAAATTTTATTTAGGAAATAATGCCCCAAAAAAGGAAATAACACCCCAAATTTTAGGAAAAATGTTTGTTTTTGTTTTCTATGTAAATTTTTGGGGCCTTATTTCATTTTTTTTTGGGCCTTATTTCATTGGGGCCTTATTGCGCGGAGCCTTAAATATCCATTTAATCCTAAATGGATCTTAAATGATTATCCAATGGAGCTAAAAAGTCATCCAAAGCATATGCAAAATTTGTATTTTAATATCAAAAAAGGATATAAAAACGGTCTATTCTAATTAGATTAAATATATGGTGAATCGCCTTTAGCTTATCTTTTGAAAAGCGAATTTTTTATATTAGGGCGGTTTTAACTCTGTTTTGTTTCTGAGAGTAGGATCCGTCAAAAACCTTCGACCCAAGAACACTCCTAAACTCATTAACAGTAGCAGTTACAAAAATAATCAAATCAAAGTTGCACAGTGTCGGAATACTCTTTTTACAATCGATTCTTGATGCGCAAGACTCATCTATGAGATGTAAATATATTCTAAATGAATCCAACTTGTATTTATTTCTAACCTTATCTCTTTACAGAATCCTTTGGTGGCGGAACCACTTTTGCCATGCGCAAAACGGCAATTGCTATGGACAGTGCTGAGCAGAGTACTCGGCCCTTGGGCGCTGCGCCACCCGCAGCAGCTAGTTTTGGAGCGGGAGGAGCTGGTGGTGCCGCTCCCACAGTACGTAAAAACTTTGCCGAAACTTGGATATTTGCCGATATCGAGAATACCGAAACGGAGATATTCAAATGGGTGAAAACCATTCCCGATACGATCACCAATTGGGTGTTGACCGGCTTCTCCCTGCATCCCGAGAAAGGTTTGGGTGTGACCAATGACACGACCAACATCAAGACGTTCCAGCCCTTCTTCGTCTCCGTCCGTCTGCCCTATTCGGTGAAACGTGGCGAGGTGATTAATGTGCCAGCTTTGGTGTTCAACTATCTGCCCAAGCAGTTGGATGTTGAAGTATCCTTGGACAATCAGGACAACGAATATGAATTTGTGGATGCCTCCAACGAGGTCATTGGCGAAGAAAAACGTGTGCAGACCGTGCGCGTGGGAGCCAATGCGGCAGCCGGCGTCTCGTTCCTCATTCGGCCCAGGATAATCGGCAACATTCTGCTGAAGTTCACCGCCATTTCACCATTGGCTGGCGACGCTGTGCACAGGTCACTCAAAGTGATACCCGAGGGTGTCACCCAGTACCAGAATCGTGCCTTCTTTGTCAATCTCAAGGATAAGGGAGAGTACAAGAATAACTTTGAGCTGGAGTTGCCGGAGGATATTGTGCCGGACTCGCAGCATGTGGAATTCGGCCTGGTGGGTGACCTCTTGGGTCCCGTCATAAAGAATCTGGAGAATCTGCTGCGTTTGCCCAGCGGTTGTGGCGAACAGACCATGTCCAAATTGGTGCCCAACTATTTGGTGAGAGATTACCTCAAGAGCATCCAGAAATTGACGCCCGCCTTGGATACCCGTATCAAGAGGAATCTGGAGCAGGGCTATCAGAATATGCTGCACTATCGCCACGATGATGGCAGCTACAGTAGCTTCGGTCCTGGCAAATGGCGTGAGGAAGATCCAGAACGTAATGGTTCCACCTGGCTGACCTCCTATGTCCTGCGTTCCTTCAGCCAGATCAAGGACGTTATCAAGTTGGACGAAAAAATGCTGGCCAGCGGCTATGAATTCCTGGTGGGACGTCAGGCGGAGAATGGTAGCTTTACGGAGACTGGAGAATACTTCTATGGCTCCCAGCGTTCATCTCTCACCTTGACTGCCAATGCCCTGCTGGCTCTGCTGGAGCAGGATCAGCTGAACCAGACAGCCATAGACAAGGCTGTGGCCTACCTGAATGCCAATTTGAAGGAGTCGGAGGAACTGCTACCCAAGTCCGTAGCCATCTACGCCCTGCAGAAGGCCAAGTCTCCGGAGGCCGCGAAACACGTGGTTGAGCTGAAGTCCTTGGCCAAGCACGAGGACGATCGCACCTGGTGGACCGAAGATCAGGAGAAGCTGCGTGCCTCTTCCGGTCTGTGCCGTCGTTGGTGGTGTTGGGTGTGGAGTCATGATGTGGAAATCACCTCGTACGCCTTGCTCACCCTACTGGAGACCGACCAGGAGACTCCCGACACGGTACTCAACACCCTCCGCTGGTTGGTGGCCCAACGTAATAGCTTTGGCGGCTTTGCCTCCAGCCAGGATACGGTACTCGGACTGCAGGCTCTCATTAAGTTCGCTCAGAAAACAGGATATGTGGCAGCCAAATGGGAGGTCAGCGTGGCCAATAAAGGACTTCGCGAAAAGACTGAAAAACTTTCTGTCACCGAGGACAATGATTTGCTCCTGCAAACTGTAGAGTTCCCTCAGGGCACAAAATCTCTGGAATTCCATGCTCAGGGTACTGGTGCCGCTCTGGTCCAGATCAGCTATCAGTATAACATTGTCGAGAAGGATCCCAAGCCTAGCTTTAAAATACAAACCATCGTCAAACCCGAATCACCACCAGCCAAGCTGGAGTTGAGCGTGTGCGTCGAATATGTGGAGGAGGGCAAGGCCAAGGCCTCCAATATGGCCATTCTGGAGGTATCGCTGCCCTCTGGCTACACTGCCGATGAGGAGAGTTTCAAGGACATCCAAGAAATTGAACGTGTCAGGGTAAGTCTACTCTTCTGAAATTGTTACACAAAAACTCTTCTCATTTCACTTTCTGTTCTCCCTTTCAGTTGGTGGAAACCAAAAATGGCGACTCCGTTGTGGTGGTCTACTTTGAGAGCCTGCAGAGGGGAGAATTGAAGTGCCTACCCATTGAAGCCTACCGCACCCATGCTGTGGCCAATCAAAAGCCTGCTCCTGTGGTCCTCTACGACTACTATGATACGAATAAGAAGGCAACCGACTATTACCAGATTGAGTCCAAACTGTGCGACATCTGTGAAGGCTCGGACTGCAAGAGCAAGTGTTAAGTTATCCTAACCAAACACTCATGATATGATATGCCATTTCCTTTTTAAATAAAACATCAAAAAATATTGTGATTATAATGTAAGAAATTGGAGTTATTATTGAGCGATGGCGTGTGGGAAGATAGAGCAAACCTCCTCAATGCTCGGATGCAGCTGCAAAAGCTGCAACGGCTGGCATGTGTAGCCATGCGTATGTGTCCGACAGCGGCCCTAGAAGTCTTGATGGAGCTAACACCACTTCATCACACCATCTGTCTGAAGAAAAAAGCAACATTGCTTAGACTGACAGCAAAAGGAGTAAGTGGAAACCACATAGTAAGCCTAAGGGACTCTGAGAAGGAGAAGGAGAGGAGAGAAGGAAGTCCCAATATTGCTTCAACCCAGAGACGAAATGGTGGCATCTCACTAGAAGAAACGTATAACGTGCAACCACATACAATCCAGTGGTACACAGACGGATCTCTGACAGCCAAGAAGCCAGACTTGGGGTAGCAGGACCTGGAACGAAAATGTCTGAGTCAATGGGGGAACTCTGAGCATATTTCAAGCTGAATTATGTGTTATCTCCCGATGCGCAACGTTTATATGGTAAAAACTACCATAACATAGAACGTGCAATCCTCTTAGAAGGCCAGGCAGCGCCAAGTACGCTCGGCAACAATAAGTTGACCTCTAGGCTCGACCTGGAGACAAAGAACAAATTGGACCAACTACGTTGGATACCCGGAAATAACAACATTCCCGGAAACGAAATGGCCGACGAACTGGCACGCAGGGGTGCGGCCAGCGCGATCTTAGGACCAGAACCCCATTGTGGCATAGGCCAACATATCATTAAGGAACCTCTTAGGAAAGAAAAGAAAACGCTTAGAACAGCCTCGTGGGTAAACAACAAGGACTTGAGACAAGCAAAAGCATTAATTGTGAACCACAACCCCAAAAGGTTCCAGAAATTGATCCAACAAGGAAAAAACACTCTCATGATCCTCACAAGGCTCTACACAGGCCACTGGCCGCTGCGGGGTCACCTGTACAAGTTTGGAAAATATATTTAAGCACACTGCGATGCTCTGGCGAGGCGCAGATACAATAGATTTGGGGAACACAGCTTAAACCCCAACAAGATTAGTTGCCTAGGACCCATGAAAATCCTGGCATGGGAAATGGCACAAATTGGACAATAGACACAATAGACCAAGATTGGTCACGGTGCGATATATAGTCTCTTAGAGCCAATCTGTGTTTTTCATAGTTTGCTATTTTTTCCCATGATTCCACTAAGTTTGCTCGAAATTGGACATCAATAACACTGCTCGACAAAATGAATGTCAATCTTCCCCCAATTCACCAAACCAACTTTTTCTAAAGTATTTTGGCCCGCTGAGCACGAAAATCGACATGAAAAAAAAATCTGTCGAATCGTTATCGAGATATTATCGATAAACTATTTTTTCGATTTTTTCAAAAGTTGCCTCCACTTAAACTCTCATAACTTTTTTGTTTCTACACCTATTGAAAAGTTTTAAGGCAATTAAGAAAGAAGAAACCTGACGGAAAGTTTCGTTT
This sequence comes from Lordiphosa fenestrarum, assembly GCA_035044985.1. NCBI lineage: Eukaryota > Metazoa > Arthropoda > Insecta > Diptera > Drosophilidae > Lordiphosa > Lordiphosa fenestrarum. The sequence goes on from JAWNNO010006545.1 coordinate 61,774, forward strand.
TCAGACAAAAATGTGATAGGATGACGGCTTTCAGAGCTGTAGACCCAAATGTAGAAAAAAAAAATTTAATTTTTTCAAAATTAAAAAAATTATCGAAATTAAAGTGCTTAAAAATGCAAACTGATAAACAAAATTAATGTTTTTTTTTAAATTCGAAAATAAAGTATTTTATTAACTTTAAGAAAAGCCTTCATACACAAAAATCGGACATGAAAGGGTTTTTTCAAACATTTTTTGGTGAAAAGGGGCAGACTCACAAGTTTCACCACTAACTCAGCATTTTCACAAACCAAGTGGAATTCATTTAGATCTTTAATTTAAATCTCAACTCTGCTTGATTAATAAGGTGTGGCTTTTTTTCCAAAGCAGTGAATTCTTCTTCGCTTTATATATCGCTTTCGATCTTACGGCGCTTTATGGAGCTTGGGGGACATATAGGAGCTGCGCAGTTCTTGGAACGCATCGCTGGTTTGGTTACGGAAGAAGCATCTGCATATTCAACACAATGCTTTTTCCCACGGGTTTTGGTTCTAGAAATCTTGGTAAGGCAAACGTAACAATCCTTCTCGTGGTCGTGGTTAATTTTGTTTATCAGTTTGCATTTTTAAGCACTTTAATTTCGATAATTTTTTAAATTTTGAAAAAATTAAGGTTTTTTTTTTCTACATTTGGGCCTATAGCTCTGAAAGCCGTCATCCTATCACATTTTTGACTGAAAACTTTCCGTCAGGTTTCTTCTTTCTTAATTGCCTTAAAACTTTTCAATAGGTGTAGAAACAAAAAAGTTATGAGAGTTTAAGTGGAGGCAACTTTTGAAAAAATCGAAAAAATAGTTTATCGATAATATCTCGATAACGATTCGACAGATTTTTTTTTCATGTCGATTTTCGTGCTCAGGGGGCCAAAATACTTTAGAAAAAGTTGGTTTGGTGAATTGGGGAAAAATGCTGTTGAGCAGTGTAATAGCTGTCATAGAAAAGTTTTCGTACAGGTCCCTATTTACACTAGGAACGCGTTATGTGTTAATAGCTAACAATCAGCTTTTTTCCAATACAAAAAAAACTGAATGTTGGCTATTATCGCATAACGCACTCCTAATGTAAATCAGCTGTAAGTAAAACTTTTTATACTCTGTACCAAAGGTACATAGAGTATTATAAGTTTGTGCAAAAGTATGTAACATCCAGAAGAAAGCATCTCCGACCCCATAAAGTATATATATTCTTGATCAGCATCAACAGCCGAGTCAATATAGCCATGTCCGTCTGTCCGTCTGTTCGTCCGTCCGCCCGTCTGTCCGTCTGTCTGTCGTCTATCCGTATGAACGCACAGGTCTCAGAGATGGTAAGAGTTAGAGGTTTGACATGTATGGGACATATGCTTCTTATGTCTGCAGGCAGATCAAGTTTATTCTCAATTTTGGCCACGCCCCCTCCCGCCCCCGCAATTTGGAAAAAACGTCATATCTCCCACAGTTTTGAAGATAGAAGGTTCGTTCCTTCTGGACATATTTAGTAATCGGGATAACTTATCGATCCGCCAAAGGAATGGTGAAGATCGGATAAGCGGTTTCGAGTTACGATGATTCTTGGCACAGAGTATGTTATAGTCGGGCTTGACCGTCTTCTTTCTTGTTTATATTTAATGGATATGCTTTCACACAGTTCTACGAAGTTTTGTTAAAATCAAAAGACTATAGCATATAGCAGCAGTACGAAAGATCGGACGAAAATTAAGTTCCATTGAGAAAATCTTTTTTGTTTTAAATGGAATTGACTCCGAATTTCTTACATGTTTGTTTGTTAGGATTTTGCCTGATTCCCATAAGTTTGGTAGAAATCGGACATCTGTGTAGTTTAGCTAACATAGAAAAGTAATGTCCGAAAAGTAGTCTTAGTTAGAACAACGTTCTGCAAGGGTATGCAGCTCTTATTAAATAAACTTAAACAAAAATGGAAACAGAAACAGTGGTTTGATTTAAAATTTGGAGCTCTTGTTTTTGTAATGAATGACCTTACTCTTGTACCTCTTGATACAAGCACGAAATTAATCGTCAAGAATGAACAATTTCAGATGTGAGTACGTTTAGCACTTGATTTAAGAATTATTTTCTCATTTAAGTTTTAAACTTCTTCAAGAATTTTCATTCTTATCAAACTTCTGTCATTAAACAGTGCTGAGTGTTGGTATGCTCAGGCCATTTATATGGATATCAGCGATGCAAACCGGTTCGGTTGAAACCCTGTTCGGTTCAGAACCTATTCCAGCTGGCGACCGAACCGCCTTTCTTTCAGAAATGCTGAACCGAACCAAAAACCAGAAATAAAAACAGTTCGGTTCTCTGACGACTTTAAGTGGGAATCGCTTTGCTCTACCCGACAAATTTTTTACATTTCGTTCGACCTTCTAAATATTTGTCCTCTAGCAGAGAATATTTTTAATTTTTATACCCTGTTCCCATTGAAAATGGGAAAAGGGGGATCATGAAGTTGTGCGAATGTATGTAACAGGGAGAAGGAAACATTTCCGACCCCATAAAGTATATATATTCTTGATCAGCATGAACAGCCGAGTCGATATAGCCATGTCCTTCTGTCGCGTCTGTCTGTATGTACGCGTCGATCTCAGAGACTATAAGAGATAGAGCCACAAAGTTTTGCATCAAGGTAGACTTATGCTGTACGCAGATCAAGTTTGTTTCAGATTTGGAAATTCCCCCCCGTCCCCCTTTTATCACCATAAAACCTAGACCTCCTCTAGAAATCCTAGACCTAAAAAGTCGTCAGATCCACAATTTTCAAGTTAGAGCCTGTGGTTTAGTATACATCCAGCTAGGCCCAATATCTATCTATTCTGAAAAGTACAATCAGATCGGACAAAAAACACCGGAGTTATAAGCGAAACAGTTGAGCTGATAAGAGCACCCCCCCAGTTGTTGGCCAGGACTAGAAAAAAGTGTTGCCTACATTTAGGATGACAATTTACCGGTTACATTCATCTTCAAAAATTCAAAATAAAATTAATGAAAACAAATGAACAGAGGGTATTTTGTAGTCGGGAAACTCGACTGCAGCGCCCTTCTCGTTTGTGTTACTTTCTAACCTTAATTCAATCTTGGACAGAAGTTTTTATACTCTGTACCGTAGGTACTTAGAGTATATTAAGATTGTGCAAAAGTATGTAACAGCCAGAAGGAAGCATTTCCGACCCCATAAAGTATATATATTCTTGATCAGCAACAACAGCCGAGTCGATATAGCCATGACCGTCTGTCTGTCCGTATGAACGCACAGATCTCAGAGATGGATAGAGATAGAGGTTTGACATGTATGGGACATATGCTTCTTTTGTCTGCAGGCAGATCAGGTTTTTTTTTTCAATTTTGGCCACGCCCCCTCCCGCCCCCGCAATATGGAAAAAACGTCATATCTCCCACTGTTTTAAAGATAGATCGTTCGTTCTTTCTGGACATATTTAGTAATAGGGATAACTTATCGATCCACCAAAGGAATGGTGAAGATCGGATAAGCGGTTGTCGAGTTATGATCAAAAGACTGTTCGCTGCTGCAGCATCAAAATTTATGCTGAGCGTATATTTTTGTTGATACAGAGTATGTTATAGTCGGGCTTGACCGACTTTCTTTTTTGTTTCTCATATAATATGATAAATAGGGTAGGTAAGATGTACGGTTCATATTCTTTTCTAGCTGACATTCTCTCTTTTCGAAGGGCATTCCGACATAATAATTTTTGGAAATTTTTCGAAGGATTTTAAAGATATTCAAATGGATTATAGGAATTCAATTTCAAAAGTGTTCGAAAAGTCACATTGCTAGAAAAAACCATACTATTTCATAATGTGCCTTTGTGAACCACTGAACCGAACCGAAACCGAGGTTCAGTTAGCTCCAAAAACCAAGTAATGAAGTGAACCGAACCGAACCAGTACTTATTTTCGGGTGGTTTGCATCCCTGATGGAAATCGAACGTTTGTTTGCCAGAACAGTCGAATAACCGTTTATCTTCTATTCCAGCATGTTTATGTCCTTGCCCGATGTTATAATTAACTAAACTAATCTATGCAAGGTCAATTCTTTCTTCTGCTGCTGGCGTCGGCAGGTTTGAAATGCAGAGGTTAAAAAATAGCGGTGCGAGAACACCTCCCAGCGATACTTCTTGTTTTAGCTCTCTACTGCCAGAAGTAGCTCCTCTTAATTCAACATGCGAGTGCCTTCCTAAGATATAGATTAGCAGCCATTTCTTCATGCTCTGAAGACGTTGGAGCGGGATCGTGTGGTTTACCATATCAAAGGCCTTTAATAGGTTGAGCGCTACTATTAATGCTGTTCTAGCCTGAAGTGATGGTGGCGGCCAGTTCACAGAGTGCTGCACGTTTACATATTCTGTGTTGTCTAATCGTATGTTTACGGTTGTAGCCAAATTAAATTAGTTATTTAAGAGCCGGAATATGCCAGAGCTAAAAAAATTACGATTATTGAATGAACGATAAGAACCCAACCCCAATTTAATTGAAATGCACTTAATCGGAAATCCTTAATCAGTGCACGTAATGCCACCTCTTTAGTCAGCTAAATGTCGAGTGTACAATACACACACGAGGTGAGTTTAACAAGTAATGGGAACTCTGTAATTTCGAGCATGGTATTATACCGATAAGCTGTCTTAAAGTCTTACCATCAATTTGATTGAATAAATCTATTAAAGGATTTGTCATTAAGTAAAAGTGTAGAGAACTTTCTAATGATAAAATCCAAATTAACTTTTGTGATTTAATGTGATTTAGCAGTTTTGTAAAATAAAAGTTGTGGTCAAAATCTGTCCCAGCATTAATAAGATTCGAACAACAGAAGCGGCAAAATAAACAAGAAAGAAAGTCAGTCAAGCCCGACTATAACATACTCTGTGCCAAGAAAATTTGTCTTTTGATCATAACTCGAAAACCGTTCATCCGATCTTCTTCATTTCTTTGGCGGATCGATAAGTTATCCTAATAACTAAATATGTCCAGAAGGAACAAGCCATCTATCTTCAAAACTGTGGGAGATATGACGTTTTTTCTAAATTGCGGGGGCGGGAGGGGGCGTGGCCAAAATTGAAAATAAACTTGATCTGCCTGCAGACATAAGAAGCATATGTCCCATACATGTCAAACCTCTATCTCTTACCATCTCTGAGATCTGTGCGTTCATACGGACAGACAGACGGACAGACGGACGGACGGACAGACGGACATGGCTATATCGACTCGGCTGTTGATGCTGATCAAGAATATATATACTTTATGGGGTCGGATATGCTTCCTTCTGGATGTTACATACTTTTGCACAAACTTATAATACTCTATGTACCTTCGGTACAGAGTATAAAAACTTAGGGATAGCACAATAAAGTCAAAAACGACGAGGAACTACTGAATGGGAAGCGGTCCCAGCTAAGGTCAAATAGAACCGAGATGTATTATTAGTCTACACAGAGAGAAAAAGTTGGACTAAAATTAAGTTTGAACGGACTCCACTACTAAAATACTTAAGACAAAAAAAAAACGAACTTGAACCAGGTACGTTTTGCTCAAATTGAGTACGGACAATCTCAAAACAACTGGTAAAATAAACCTAAAATTAGTAATATCAATCCGAATCAAATTATTGGTCTTTTTAACCAGAAATGCCAAAGAAAAAACTAATGGGGAAGTGTAAACTGGCCAAAAACGCATCACATTCCATATTTTGCAAAAACGAGAGCGTAAGTTAAAGTCGACCCTGCACCACTTAGAAATGGGTATAAATATGGCGTTCAAAAATCGTTACCAAATATTCATGATTTCGGTCTGTTTTTCGATAAACTTATACACTTAAAAAGAAAAAAAACCAAAAAGGTAAGCTAACTTCGTCTGTGCCGAAGTTTTTATACTCTCGCACAAAAAATTTCAAAAATAATCTATTTCCCACAACCGTTCGTATGGGAACTATTTGAAATAGTCATCCGATTTGGACACAAATTTGTAGAATTATGTGAAAGCATGTGAAACAAACAAATACAACATTTCGGGATGCTACCATTAAAAACATAAAAGTTTTTCTAACTAAGACTGTTTTTCAGAACTATATTTTGTATGGCAGCTTTACCATATAGTAGTGCGATGTTCATTAAACTTGGCAGAATTAAAAAAAAGCATAGAAAACATAGGAATACAAAATTTGGAGACGTTTCCATTGAAAAGAAACAAGTTTCTCTCAATAAAACTAGATTTTCGACCGATTGTTCCTATGGGAGCCATGAGATATAGTCATCCGATCCTGTTGGTTCCGACATATTAGTAGTGTGCAGCAAAAAGAAGACTCTGTTGAAAAATTTCAGTTCCATAGCTTTAGAACTGAGAGACTAGTATGAGTAGAAACAGACAGACAGACAGACGGACGGACAAAGCTCAATCGACTCAGCTCGTCACCCTGATAAAGAATATATATAGTTTATGGGGTCGGAAATGAATATTTCTGTGCGTTGCAAACTTTTGTGAAAAATTATAATACTTTTTGCAAGGGTATAAAAACTAGAGCTGCCTTGTAAGCTTATAAAGTTTTTGTCTCTGAGATCTGTTCTGATTAGTTGTAAAGCTAAGGTCCCACACGCAATCAAAATTTGCACACATTGTGCAAACAAAGTTAGCCTTGTGTTGTAAATGTTTGCGCGCAAACTACATATATGGTATTCCCACTTAAGGCAAACAAAATGAGCAAAAATTTTTAGAAATATTTGGGCAAATTATTTGCGTGTGGGACCGTACCTTAAGTATATACTACTGTGAGCAAAAAGTAAGGTGTAAGGGTCAATTTAAACTTCGCGGGCCTAACAATTCGGGCAGGTTTACACGACGTTAACAGATGACCAACACGTCAATGAAGTGGAGGAATTAGTGCGCAAAAATCGTCGGTTGACTGTTAGAGACCTTACTGATATGATCGGAATATCAGAAGGATCTGTGAAAACCATTTTGAAAGACCATTTGGGCCTACGAAAAGTCAAATCTCGTTTTGGTACCGAAAGTTCTCAATTTTTTGCAAAAAAGTCATCAAAAATTCGACGCATATCGTTCCGCAACCACCGTATTCGCCTGATTTGGCTCCGTGTGACTTCTGGCTATTCCCAAAACTCAAGAGACCACTTCGGGGAACGCGTTTCGAGTCGATTGAGGAGATAAAAGCAAAATCGAAGAAAGCGCTGATGGCTATACCGGAAAGGGACTATTTGGCATGTTTCGAGGATTGGAAAAAACGTTGGCATAAGTGTATTTTATCGATCGGGAGGGGATTACTTTAAAGGGGATGAAATTGATTTAGAAGAATAAATAAAGATTTTTCATTCTACAAACAAATTCACCTTACTTTTTGCCCACAGTAGTATGACAGATAGGTTTCTATCTAGAAGACCTAAAATCGGCCCGTAATTGAATAAAAATAGAATAGCCTTAAATCTGAATAATTAGTTTTTCCAGGGAAGCGTTTGTCTGCCGCTATTAACTATCTGCCAATGTCTGGCTAGACGTTCTGATCGATCGAATTGATTGTGAGTAATTCGTACAAATGTTTCGGTGTGTTTGTCCATACACTCATCGTGCTTTTGGCGCATTTACTTTATCTTTGTACGTGAGATTTTGCAAGACGATAAGAGCTATACTTGGCCAGTCTATAGTAAAATGGTAGTCGCTGTGTTTCCATAATAATTCAAAGAAATAAGGAAGTGCATATGTATGGACTTGTAAGTGAGTGCCTAACTCTTATAAATGATCAAGCTAATTAAACCAAAGATGGACAAAGGTGAGGCAAAATGCATATAGCACACATCTAATGCAGCGAGTTTACTAATCTGTTAATAGATGCGTCTCCAGGTAGATGCATGAATGATCAGTGACTGAAATGAACTTTGGATGGGTGGGCGCTTCGGTCATGGGCAAAACGTATGCCAAACGTTTCTTTCTGTGATAACGTTTCTTAACGTTGCGAACGTGCAGCCAATCAATTATACATTCTAATCCTTTTGAGTTTAAATGCATTATTATAAAATCGAAGTTAAATTATTGATAAACCGATAGCAAAGCAAATAAGGCCGGCAGTCGAGTGAGACATTTACTAGTGGGTACTCTGTGGGCAATAAATAAAAGCCGGGTTACACTTGGAATAGTTGCGTTTAGAATTTGGCCCAATGCAGTTGGAAGTCGGCACTTAAACTGACACCAACCCAAAGGACATTTGAAAATAAAGTTGAGAAAAAGCGAGAGTAGAACCAAACTCCTTTAAAGTGAACTGTGATTCCTGGAAAATCAATTACAAAAGAAAAATATCCTTCTAAAGGGAAACTCAAACGTTTCAAAGTGCCACAAAATTAGTAAAATTACAGAAGCAAGATATTCTGAAAGGGCTCAATAGATTTGTAAGGCCTTAAAAGTGAGACTACTTTAGAAATAGTTTGAAAATCTCAGAAGCAGAATATACAAAAGTTACACAAAAATATTTTAAATGAAAAATAATATGTAGAATAATTTGAAAAATTTTCACAACCAGAAAATTGCCTCTAGTTCTGTAAAAAGTTCTTGAAACTCATTAGCATAGTACCTAAAATAAGCCCCCCGAGTGATACTACAACCACAATGACGGCCACCAAGACCACATCCACCTCCCTATACCAACACATCGAAGCTGCTCTCTATGTCCTAAATCAATTATGCATTGGTTTCGTCACCATTTGGGTGAGTTGGACCTGCCTACGAACTGGTCTGACCGGCATTCGTCTGCACGCCTGGCTGGTCACTTTCGGTTTTGTTTTCCTTATGGCCGAGGGTATGATGTGCTTCTATGACAGCAGTTGGCTAACACTTCGCTACAGTCGTAAAAGCAAAACAGCCATCCATGTGGTGCTGCAAATTTTGGGCGGCGGCATGGGTGTAGCTGGATGCCTCATCCAGTTGATACGCGACAATTGGTCCATTGGAGTGACCACACATGCCAGCTTGGGATTTGCTGCCTTTGTACTCTGCCTTATCGCCCTACTGACTGGACTGGCTTCAGTGTTGTCGCGTGCCATGTCCAAAGTGGTTTCGCCGCTCATCAACAAGACTTTCCATGTGCTTCTCAGTTTCGCCACCTACGTTATAGCCATGTTGGCGCAGTACTATGGCTTTACACAGACCGGCATCTTCAAGAAGCAAGGAGAGGATTTTGTGATACTCATGCAGGTTGTTACCTTGGTGTCCATGGTCTTGACTTGCATAGGAGCACTTAAGTCCTTGTATCAGAAGATTTCTAGTATGATGAGTTGAGAGATTGATTGTACATTAGATGGGTAACTAAGTAGTAGATTGTAAGTAGTTACAAATAGTTTGTTAAAATTAATTTTAAAAGAAATAAATTTATAAAAAACAAATTACTTTTTGTTGTGAAATCTGTTTTATTTGGACTCGGAGGGGTCCCCGTATTCAATTGGACGCTGAACCGAACCTCTTAAGGTATTCAAACTAAGCCTGAACCGGTTTCGAAGCTAACATTTCGGTTCAGTATAAGAGAAATAAGTAAGAAAGTCGGTCAAACCCTACATACTCTATACCAAGGTACTCTATACAAGGTAGTCGCACTCCGTCTCTCACACTCTTTAATAAATGCTTAAACTTCAGTCTGTGAACAACAGTGGGCCAGTGCTGCCAACTCTACGGGTCATAAAAAAAGGTAAACTAGCCTTTGAAAAAAGCTAGAAATAGCCAGAAAGCATCTTCGACCCCATAAAGTATATATATTCTTGATCAGCATCAACAGCCGAGTCGATATAGCCATGTCCGTCTGTCCGTCCGTCTGTCTGTCTGTCTGTCCGTATGAACGCACAGATCTCAGAGATGGTAAGAGATAGAGGTTCGACCTGTATGGGACATATGCTTCTTGTGTATGCAGGCAGATCAAGTTTATTTTCAAATTTGGCCACGCCCCCTCCCGCCCCCGCAATTTAGAAAAAACGTGATGTCTCCCACAGATAGATGGCTTGTTCCTTCTGGACATATTTAGTTATTAGGATAACTTATCGATCCGCCAAAGGAATGAAGAAGATCGAATGAACGGTTTTCGAGTTATGATCACTTGAAGACAAACACTTACTCACACTTAAACACAACAACTTCTCTTTGCAAATTTTGTAGCTTTCGGATTACGAGTGGTGAAAGCGAGACTCCACAGCGAAAACATGTATGCAGAAAGAATAGTAAAAATCCTGCAGAGAAACTGTTAACTAGTAACCAAAAAAAATTGTCCCATACCTAGTTGTAAAGCAACTAGAATTTGACAGGTAACAGAAAAGCAAGATTCGGGTGAGTTGGGCAACTGCGCAGCGGCAAGTGACAAAACTTTTGGTGTTTATTTTCAAGTTTATTATTAACCTGCGCAGCTGCAGCCGATTAAGTTAAAACTGACGCGAGTGCGGAAGAAATTAAAAGTGAAAATTAATTCAAAGTGCAAAGTCAATGTGAATTTGAAAAAGTTTGTATCAAGGCAATGAATGTATTGCGAATTGTGGTTGAGTAAGGACTTGTGGAATAAAACATAATTAACTGTAAAGTACAGCACATACAGCTTATGTTGCTAATTGGTATTAAACTGGTTGGAAATGGCTGCAGGAGGGACAATTGGAACTAAACTGGTTGTAAATGGCTGCTGCTGGGGACATTTGTCTTTTGCCTATGACATGCCTGTGTAAAATGGATACGAAGTGCAACCAGCTGCGAGTTTTTAGAGACTGGTATACTTCTGGTATTATACTAGACACTTTCTCTGCAGGGTTCAAGTGTGGGGCATGATACTACAATAAAGGTATTGTGCATGATGCAACCTTGGGCGGTGTCAGTGTGATGCGTACTTTTGCCAAAAGCTTACGCTACAAAAGTACGCGCAGAACTGAACGTAAAGCTACTTTGCAGAGAACTCACACTGACGCCACCTTACCTCTCTTGTTGCATCATGGGCCGCACTTTACACACCTTAACACAATCTTAGGGAGGTAAAGAGTGTAAAGACTTTCTAACTTGTTTATCTAAATTTTTGCCCATTACGATACGAAAAGTTTCTTCTTAAAAATGGGAAGCTCAATTTTGATTTTAGAGCTTGTACAAGCGGTCCCCCCCCGTCGTAAGTTTGGACTAGACCCGCTTAATGGACAATATATTGTGGCCTACTTTCAGGATGACCCTTAAATAGCTGTTACAAAAATTCCAATTCAAAAACCAATTAGTGGAAAAAAATTAACAGGGTATTTTGTAGTCGGGCACTCAACTGCAAGGCCCTTACTTGTATTTTTTTATATTATTAGAAACATATTTATACATATCTAACGTGCTGGAGCAAAACGGGAAATCTGATTTGTGATCAGCGACCCAAAATACATAGGAGAAGTTTAGTAGTTTCTAAGCCTGGGTAATCCTGCATGTTGTTCATTCTGTATAATTAAGACAAAGCTTGGATTGCACCATCTCTAGCAGCCGTTAAGTGCAGTGTTGATAAATGCAATGACTTAATTTATCGATTGTTCCCTGTGATCGAGAATTAAATGCCAAGTCGGTTTCACTTGCGGTTTCTGCGGATTTTATTATAAAATTAGCATGTGTTGCGTTTGCATTTGAAGAGCTTCTCCCGGCGACCAAAGGTAACTGATATGAAGTGGCCAATAAAAATAGTATACTAAGAATTTATTGCATTTGTTGATTTGTGGTCGGTGTGAGCGCTAAAGCGCTTAACAAAGCTGGTTGAGATTATTTAAATCAATTACGAGATTTCCATCCGACCCTAGTAGCTATAAAGGGGCGTTTCGGCCGAGTGTAAAGCATTTATTAATTGTGGATGCCATTTATCCGGAACTAAAGCAATTTTCTTTTGTGACACAAAATTGATGTAATTATCAGTTTAACAAGGCAATACATTTTCATGTTTGGTTGCAAATAAATTTAACACGAAAAAAACATTAATTTTTTTCCCAAACTGATAAGAGTCATGGCTGAGCATCTGCAGGCGGTCAGTGGTAGTACATCGCGAACTGTCGCCGACTACGGCAGCACAACGAGAACAAGCTCCGCTCAACAACAACAACAACAACAACAGCGTCTGCCCTCATTCATTCAGCTCGAATCTCCCTCAACGCTTCGATACTCGAAAATGTCGCATAATACGCTGAGCTATCAGGAATCGCAGGAACGCCTGCAACGCTTTGAGTATTTTCTGAATGTTTTAAATCAAATTTGCATTGGTTTTATAACCATTTACATGTCATATTTGACGCTGAGAACAGGATTGCAAGGCACTGGGCTGCACGCCTGGTTGGTTACCATTGGGGTAAGTGTGACAACTGCAACTGAAACGGATAATTGATGTATTGAACCAAATTATCTACAGTTTTCCTTCTTTATGGCCGAAGGTGTGATGGTTCACTATGGTGGCAATGTCTTAACTAATTCTTACAAACGAAATACCAAGACCACTATACATTGGATTCTTTTGACGCTGGGCGGTGGCTGTGGAGCATCGGGTGCACTGATTAAAATGATTCAAAAGGGTTTTCTCCTACAATCGACGCATGGAAAATTGGGTAAAATTAAAGAAAGTTTATCCATTTTTGGTTGTTACAAAGAATACTAAGAAAATCTGAGGTTCCTAGGTAGGTCTGATAAATCACTGCTTATACATTTTCCCTAGCAAATCGTTCCGTTAGGAGATGTGTGGTTCTGTTCTATTCTGTCGAAGCTTCTGTTTTCACTGAAAGAATGGTGGCCAATATCCGGCTCAAAAGTGGTCCAAGTCTCTGAGTCTTATTTAAGCCATGATATTATAAACTTGAGGAGTAGACTTTTTTATACGTATGTTTTTTCGGCTCTAAGCTAATTGCTAATCATATAAGCGAACGCTCTTGCGCTCTTCCTCGGGGACCCAAAAAATCTGAAGATATGGCCAAAAATTCGATTGTTGCTCGTTTTGCTCGGGTGGAGGTTTAACCAGTTCCGTGCAGACCCTTTGGGGCTAATATAATCAAACTTAAAAGAAAAACGCAAGTTTTTATACCCTTGAAAGTGCTTGATTTTTATCAAACGTGGCAAAATTATAAAAATAAATAGAAAACCTAGGAATACAAAGTTTGGAGACGTTTCCATTCAAACGAAAATAGGTTTTCTTACTAAAACTAGTTTTTTGACCGATTGTTCCTATGGGAGCTTCGAGATATAGTCATCCGATCCGGTCGGCTCCGACATATTAGTTGCGCGCAGCAAAAAGAAGTCTCTGTGCGAAATTTCAGCTCGATAGCTTTAAAACTGAGAGACTAGTTTGCGTAGAAACAGACAGACAGACGGACGGAAGAAGCTCAATCGATTCAGCTCGTCACCCAGATCAAGAATATATATAGTTCATGGGGTTGAAAATGATCATTTCTATGCGTTGCTAACTTCTGGGCAAAATTATGATGCCCTGCCCGACTTCGAAATACCCGTTATTTAGGGCAATTAGTGTTTTATAACCTAATGCGGGTCAGAAAAGTATGCAACGTTTTTTTAACACTGCCATTTGTCATCCGATCTTTATGAAAATTTGTGAGATTGTAGATACACTGCATTCTGGGCTTGAAATTTGGTGGCTCTAGCTCTCTTATTCTCTGATATCTAGGTGTTCATACAGACAGACGGACTTGGTTATATCGCCTATTGATGCTGAGCAAGAATATATATATTTTATGGGGTCGGAGATGCTTCCTCTGCCTGTACACGACTTTAGTACACCCTTATTACTCTTCGAGTAACGGGTACAAAAATGTGCGGCATACCTTAGTTTTTGTATCTTGACTAGGCTCTTTAGGGTCAATCGTCCCTCGTTAAGACGCCATGTGGTTATTCCGCAATTGGAAAAAAACGACCTATCTACCACAATTTTAAAGATAGAAGGTTCGGTCAATGGTGAAGATCGGATCGATTGTCGAGTTGTAGGGAAAACCAAAAACCAGCACCAGCTTAAGCAGTGATGGGCAGCACTAACAAACTTTGAGACAAAGTATGTCTCAGTCGGGCTTTGCGTTCTTAATGAAAACTTTTCAGAACGTAGGGGAACTGAACACATTCTCAAAATCTGCGACAATATCCAAACGTATTGTACGCAAATCGGAAGTATGGTACGAAACGAAGGATTAACCGTAACCGTTTTTACAGTACTTTCCTTTCTTGTGTTTTGTATTTTTTACGTTTCCAACAAGAGGTTGGAATTTAAAATGGTACTTTAAGAAAGTCATTATTAGGATGTTCCCTACACTTTTCCTCTTTGTGGATATACATTCAATTCCATCAAAGAATCGCTTTCTAATCTCTTAGATGAGTCTTTTTATTATCGCTCAGAAGAAACTACTTCCTCTCGATGTTAACTTAATGGCACTGCGAAATCGCTGACGTAAGCCGATTCAAAGTGCAAGAATAGAATTCTTATCTTAAGCGACAGAAAATGTTTGCTGGACTGTGGTAGGTCAGTTACAATCCGTTTGTTTGTAAAATTTCACCGTGACTGTCGAATCATAAAATGTAATATTTGATATGTAGTGCAATTAAACTGACTGACATTGACGGCGACTCTTCGATAACAAAACCGCAAAATGCTTTTGAATCTGTTTATCAAGATTCTTTCTATGATATCTATGATTCTAATTATATTTTGCTGCTCTAAAATTCCCGGGTCTTCCCTAGATCGCTGGTCTAGAAAGCTTTAATATGCGCTAGAGTTTAACTCCACTAAATAAATAACTCCTTTCTCTATTTGAAACCTCCTGGCATTCTTCTCTGCTACGGCTGTCTTTTTCCCAGTGAAAGTACCTTATCTCCCTTAAGATTGGGCATTTTGCAATAAAGTGGTGCGTATTAGTAAAAATGCAAAGAAATTACCATCAGATCCACCATTTCCTCTTGTACCCAATTAAAGGAATGCCAATCCTTAAGTACTCAACCCTTCCCTACTATTCGGAATGTGTATATCTTGATCCAGAAATTGTAAAACATATTTTTGTTTTTTTTTCATTTTAAAAATATCATTAAAGTTTGCCACCAAACATTCGGAAGGTAGACTTTCAGTGGCTTAGTTATTCTGTAATCACATTAAAAAACAATACTAGATAGCATATGGTTACTCAGAAAAACGCTAATAACATTGACAAACGATAACCAATTTCATCTAGACAACATTTGTCTAAAGGAAAATTAAATGGACTTATATCATAAACTATAAGAAAAGATAGCTTGGATTAAAATTGTTAAGTCAGTGGTGGTTAAAGTAGACATTTTATAAAAATAAGGACAAAATACCACATCTTTAATTAGCATTTATCAGTCATCGTGTTGCGTTTCTGTAACCATTGATTTTAAAAGGAAGCATTTCCGACCACATAAAGTATATATATTCTTGATCAGCATGACGAGCTGAGTTGATTTAGCCTTGTCCGTCTGTCTGACCGTCTGTCCGCCCGTCTGTTTCTATGCTATCTCCTCCGTCAGTTTTAAAGCTATCGCCACCAAACTTTGCACGAAGTCTTCTGATACAATTGCGCTGCACATTTGTCGGAACCGGTCGGATTGGATGTCTATAACATATAGCTGCCATAGAAACGATCGGTCGAAAAACTAGTTCTAGTGAGAACAACTTTTTTGTTGTCAATCCAAACGTCTCCAAACTCCATATTTACTAGTTTTCTATGCTTCTCCATGATTGTGCCAAGTTTGGTCGAAATCGGACATCTATATAGTATAGCTGCCTTACAAAAGTAAGGTTAGAAAAATTCCTCTATTTTGTCAAGTAAAGTGAACAAAACGATTTTTTTGTTGTATCTCCAGATTTTGGGGGTCCCCGAGAAAAACCAAGAATAAGGAAGTGCCATACACGTTCGGCTCTGCAGCGTACGCTAGGTCGTTTCCCAGGTTTTCCCAACTTTTTATCGTGAAGACATTTTCTCACATCCACTTTAGAAGTTATTTTATCAGTTTAAATTTTGTCTACTCCAATTCTAGAATGATTGGAACTAGTTTAATAATGTAATTACTCTTTTTTGTTCGAATTGTAATCTTCCAATTATTTTCTTTTTTTATCCAGGTTTTACCGCCTTCATTCTGTGCGTCTTGGCCATGCTATCCGGTGTGAGTGCCCTCTTCTCGGCTCGTGTAAAAAAATTAATTACACCCCTGTTAACCAAGACATTCCACAATTTCCTTGGCTTTGCCTGCTTTGTCATCGCCTTGGTGACACAGTATTATGGTTATCAGACAGGGTATTTCAAGAAGCGCAGCGAAACGGACCTCCAAATCTTGATGAAATGTCTCACACTCTTATCGCTGCTTTTGACAAGCATTGGACCCATGAAGGCGCTCTATCAGAAACTCAAAGCCATTTCGCGGCAGTTCTAATTAATAATAATTATTATTTTGTATTTGTTCCACTTAAAGATGCTACGTGTGATTTAGGAGTTATCTTATCTCGCAGTCGCGTGTTTTGCTTGTATATATTTATAAATCCCATTAAAACAGCTAGCTCGTAGTATACCTTAACAATGTCTCGCTGTGCTTTGTCTGTGTAAACCCCCGGGTATTAATTCATCAACAAGCGGAATATAAATAAGGTCAGTAGGCGATAGTCTGTCACTGGAAGTCCCCAAAAAAAAACGACAACAAAAAAAACGAGAGCGTAAGTTAAAGTCGGCCCTGCCCGACTTCGAAATACCCGTTACTCAGCTCAGCTCGGATAAGTATGCAACATTTTTTTAACTCGGCCATTTATTATCCGATCCTTTTGAAAATTGAGTGAGTGAGATTGTAGATATTGGCCACATAGACTACACTGCAAAGTCTGATCTCGATATCTTAAAAATTGTGGGAGTTATTCAATATTTTTTATTGCGGGGGCGGGAGGGGGCGTGGCCGAAATTTGAAACAAACTTGATCTGCCTACAGACAATACTAGCTTACGTATAAAATTTGGTTGCTCTAGCTCTTCTAGTCTCTGAGATCTAGGTGTTCATACAGACGGACGGACGGACGGACAGACGGACATGGCTATATCGACTCGGCTGTTGATTCTGATAAAGAATATATATACTTTATGATATCGGAGATGCTTCCTTCTGCCTGTTACATACATTTGCACGACTTTAGTATACCCTTTTTACTCTACGAGTAACGAGTATAAAAACAAAAGAGTGCGCTGCAATCGAGTGCTCAGTCTACAAAATACCCCGTAGTCTTGATGAGGTGTGTTCCCTTTCACTCTCACCTTAGTCCAAGACGACCATTATATTTTATATTTTGAGTCATTTTTTGAGTCTTATTTCAATCGCACATGATAGAAACCTCCTTTTATACTCTGTACCAAAGTTTGTGCAACAGTATGGTATGTAACAGCCAAAAGAAAGCATCTCCGAGCCTGTAAAGTATGTATACAGGGTGCGCCATATAAAGTGTCGGTATGGCAACACTGAATAACTTTGACATTTACCAACCGATTGCTTTTGTTAGACATGTTTTGGAAACATCAATCTAGTACAATTTTGACCATGGAACGCTTCACACCAAAACAACGTGCCGAAATAGTGACGCTGTTCATCGAAAATAATCGTTCAATTGTGCTAACAAATTTTGATGACCGATGAGGCCCATTTCACGCTTTCTGGTGGTGTTAATAAGCAAAATTGTCGCATATGGGGCACGGAAAATCCACACCGCATCAATGAAATACCTTTACACGACCAAAAAGTGACTGTTTGGGCCGGTATCAAAAAGAGGCGATATTGACTGGCCACCCAGATCTCCAGATTTGACCGCCCCAGACTTCTTTTTGTGGGGCTATTTAAAAAGCAAGGTTTACGCCAGCGATCCACAGACCATTGAAGAGCTTAAGGCCAACATTCGTGCCGAAATCGCCACTTTATCGACTGAGACGCTCGAAAAAGTGATGGAAAATGCCGCAAAAAGGGCACATTTTGTTGTGGCCAATAAAGGCGGCCACTTGATTGATGTTGTGTTCAAAAAGAAGTCGAAATAAATTGTACAGGACCAAATTAAAGAAACAAGATCAACATATAGCAATCGGTTGTTTGTTTTTATATTTATTCAGTGTTGCCATACCGACAGTTTATATGGCGCACCCTGTATATGGGGCAACCAAAAAAAAAGATATTGTCCGAGATGATGTCTCAGAATTGGGTGAAAATTGGCAAAAAAGAGAAGATTATTATTGAGAAAAGCTTAAGCTTTTAGAAAAAGAACTTGCTTCCTGATCAATCATACATTTTCACAGATCTTTCTGCTGAACTCTAGTGATACTGAATCATAATAGACAATTTGACGTATCATGATAGAGGAGCATGTATTGAGAAAATAGTACGCTCCTTTCAAGGGCTATCTACTGCTGTAATTGTATATCGATAGGATTTTTCGATAACAGTACGAGTATCTTGGTTCATTTTGTGCACTTAATATAAAAATAAATTTTTTTATGGTCGATAAATAATTTCAATAAACTATAAAAAAAGGCCAAAACTTCAGTTTGACTAGTTTCATGGAATTTTCCATACTTTCATTTAATTGAAAAATTTGAATTTAAAATCTTTGTTCAAAAACGATGTATCTTTTAGATCTGATAGCGATCCATACTTCTGCTTGTGACTTTTCTAAATTTACAGGCACATTAGAAAACGATTTAAAAAATAGAGGAAAGTAAACTTCGGCTCGGCCGACGTTTGTATACCCTTGCAGCACGTTTTAAACTAATTTGAAGGACATGTCCACTTATAACAAACAAGTTTTTCCCAATAAGACTACTTTTCTGCCTCTACTTTTGTATGACAGCTATACCATATAGATGTCCGATTTCGACCAAATTTGGCAGAATTATGGAGAAGCATTAAAAACTAGTAAATACGAAGTTTGGAGACGTTTGCATTAAAAACAAAAAAGTTTTTGTCACTAGAACTAGTTTTTCGACCGATCGTTCCTATGGCAGCTATATGTTATAGTCATCCGATCCGGCCGGTTCCGACAAATGTGCAGCATATTTGGACCAGAAGACTTCGTGCAAAGTTTGGTGGCGATAGCTTTAAAACTGACGGAGGAGATAGCATAGAAACAGACGGACAGACGGACATGGCTATATCGACTCAGCTCGTCATGCTGATCAAGAATATATATACCTTATGTGGTCGGAAATGCTTCCTTCTATGCGTTACAAAGAACAGCACAATTTCAATATACCCTGCAAGGGTATCAAAACAAAAACATGAAGAATTTTTGGTGGAAAAAGATGGTTTTCTTCCAAAAACTTAGTCTAGCAAAAAGACCCTTGCTTCAAGAAAAACATATGTAAAAGCCGCTTCATTCTTAACCATTTTACGTGGCTGAACTTGTCGGTGACGTTAAAAATTAGGAAGTTCTAGCCATTTTTGTGATGTAATCTCAGAAAAAATTTATGCGAAAAAGGTGACAAAAATTTCAAAAATATTTTTAGCTATTGATTAAAATTGTAGGACCCAGAAAAGAACGCTTTTGCTTTTTAACCTTACAGAAGCTTCAGCAGAACCATGAAAGGCAGGAAGCTTGCATTATGCGCCCTCAGCAAAGTACTTAAAACGTTCAACAACAAAGGTAAGGTGAGTGTGAGTTCTCTGCAAAGTTCCTTCACGTTCAGTGCTGCGCGTACTCTTGAAGCGTAAGCTTTTGGCAAAAGTACGCATCGCACTGACGCCGCCCCACCTTCATTGTTGCATCGTGGTTCAGTGTTTCGCGATTTCTTGAAGCGCGAGATTCGCGCAAAAGCTCAGTACTTAAGAAAAACTGTGCGCCCTAACTTCTTTGTTGTATCTTGAGCAGAACGAAACATATCCCGGAGATGGTAAGAGATAGAGGTTCGACATGTATGGGACCAAAACTTTTTATAGCCCCTCCCGCCACTGCAATTTGTAAAAAACGTCGTATCTCCGACAGTTTTATAGATAGATGGTTCGTACCTTTTGGACATATTCAGTAACCATAATTATGTATTGATCCTTTGAAAGAATTGTAAGGATTGAATGAACGATAGATAAGTTAAGAGCAATATAATGTTCGCTGCTGCAACTGTTACTGTAGCATCCAAATTTTTAATGAGCATACACTTTCGTTGCTACAAAAGATAATAATATCGACCCCTGACAATGTAACGCTAACAAGATCACCCACAAATCAGATTAGCAACAATCTACAATTCATTTAACTCAACTCATAACTGTATTTACAAAAAACGAGAGCGTAAGTTAAAGTCGGCCCTGCCCGACTTCGAAATACCCGTTACTCAGCTCAGCTCGGATAAGTATGCAACTTTTTTTAACTCGGCCATTTATTATCCGATCCGTTAGAAAATTTGTGAGATTGTAGATATTGGCCACATAGACTACACTGCAAAATCTGAGCTCAAAATTGTGGGAGTTATTCAATATTTTTTATTGCGGGGGTGGGAGGGGGTGTTGCCAAAATTTGAAACAAACTTGATCTGCCTACAGACAATACTAGCTTACGTATAAAATTTGGTTGCTCTAGCTCTTCTAGTCTCTGAGATCTAGGTGTTCATACAGACGGTCGGACGGACGGACGGACGGACGGACGGACGGACGGACGGACGGACGGACGGACGGACGGACGGACGGACGGACAGACAGACAGACGGACGGACGGACGGACGGACGGACAGACGGACGGACGGACGGACGGACAGACGGACGGACGGACGGACGGACAGACGGACGGACGGACGGACGGACGGACGGACGGACGGACGGACGGACGGACGGACGGACGGACGGACGGACGGACGGACGGACGGACGGACGGACGGACGGACGGACGGACGGACGGACGGACGGACGGACGGACGACGACGGACGGACGGACGGACGGACGGACGGACGGACGGACGGACAGACGGACGGACGGACGGACAGACGGACGGACGGACGGACAGACGGACGGACGGACGGACAGACGGACGGACAGACGGACATGGCTATATCGACTCGGCTGTTGATGCTGATGAAGAATATATATACTGTATTATATCGGAGATGCTGTCTTCTGCCTGTTACATACATTTGCACGACTTTAGTATACCCTTTTTACTCTACGAGTAACGGGTATAAAAACCTGATAGTTCCCGTAAATATTCATTTTTAGGCGCTTACACGATATTTTTGGCCATAATATTTATAGCAGTAAAAGTAAGTAACAGCCAGAAGGGAGCATCCTCGACCCCATAAAGTAGATAAATTCTTGATCAGCATCAACAGCAGGGTCGATAAAGAGAATTTCATTGTGTACTTCAGTTAAAGAATGTGGTCACCAGATATTGACCAATCCAATATTAAAACTGATCTCAAAAACACACCCAATGGATATTGGGGGCTGATTTAGGTTTGTAGTCATGACTGCATATTTTGATTATGTTGAACTATTTAACGAGATCCTAAAAGTAGGCTGTATGATTTATACTCCGGCACAATGCTTTGATTGTCATGATTTTTTGGCATAAAATTTAGTCCAATTGTACGTTGATTTGTGAGTGTGTCATTTTAGTTTACAGCCAGAGTTCCTGCTAAAAATGCATGTAAAATGCATAGAATTTTTGGATTTTCATATAAATTTTCAACTACGATTTTAAAATTATCTTTTAGATCGTTTAAAATGGCGATTCCAAATAATGCGTAATCAGGCAGAGGCATTATATAGGTTAGGGCGGGTCAAATTATGTCAAAATATAATCTGGGGTCTAAGACATTTTTCACAAGAAACCAAAGGTCTGAGAAATCAATTTGTAGGCGCGGTCCCAACTTGTATATAGCTTTTTATAAAAACACTGTTGAAAAGTCCAAAAATGACAACGGATATTATTGATTTTGGGCTTGTTTAAAATCATATTTTGCCAGCTCTTCAAATCTGACTTTGATTTAAACATATTTAGACTTATAAATCCATTTTGACAGGCCTTTTTAATGAGTGTCAAAAAAAAAAGGGAAAATAAAACGATCTACATTTGTCAAAGAAAAAATTGTATTCAATCAGTGAGAAATTTATCTACCTTAGTAAGATTTTAGACCTTGTTTGCTCTCAATACAGCATTCGACTTTCTTGCTGTCATTGCTCCGAGAGTTACTTTACGGCAGCTGGCGCCACGTAGTCGCATTAAAAATTACCTCTCCTCTTGGCGCCGCCACGCACAAGCCGTGCCTTGCTTCAAAGAAAATCTAAAACAAAGACATAAAAATAAATAAAACAAAACTATAATAAAATGCAAAACAAAAATATAAAAATATGAAAGTCGAAAATAAAATAAAATATAAAACAAAAATATAAATCATTAATATAAAAAAATTATGAAACAAAAATAAAAAATACATGACACAAATAAATTTAAAAAAAAAATTTTAAAAAAATGTAAAATAAAAATATATACATATAAAAAATAATGATATAAATTATGATTTTTAAAATTTTTCCGCAATTTTTATACCCTTGGGTATTATAATTTTACAGTTTGCAACGCATTGAAATATTCATTTCCGACCCCATAAACTATATATATTCTTGATCGAGTGACGGGCTGAGTCGATTGAGCTTTGTCCGTCCGTCTGTCCTTCTGTCTGTCTGTTTCTAACTATCTGTTTCATAGTAGTCTCTCAGATCTGGAGCTGTCGAGCTGAAATTGTTGGATTGGATGACTATAGCTCCCATAGGAACAATCGGTCGTAAAACTAGTTTTAGTCAGAGAAACTTGTTTCTTTTCAATGGAATCGTCTCCAAACTTAGTATTCCTATGTTTTCTATGGTTTTTTTAATTCTGCCAAGTTTAATGAACATCAGCTATATGGTATAGCTGCCATACAAATATAGGTCTAAGACCAATTGGACAAATTCGATTTAGAAGTCGAAATTGTTTTAAAATGAAAACAGAATCGGCGAGCTGGTAAAATTTTCCTTTTAAACAAGCCCAAGATCAAAGATGTATTTGGACTTTTTAAGTGTTTTAATAAAATAAAATGTTGACCCTGCTAGGCGCGACCTAGGAATCTATATTGGACCTTCGGTTTCTTCGGGAACATTTTGTAGTATCTACCGTAGATTAAGTTTGTCTTCCAAACACTTTGACACTTCCTAATATATGTAGGTTCTTCCCAGCGGCACACAGCTAAATGTGTTCTGTCGAAAGTATGCATTACGCCTGACGGAACAGTAAAACAGACTGCGCACAATCCGCACTACAATTTAAATCAAGTAATACACATTTGTAATGGGAGTCCGATGGCAGTTCGGCTCTAGCATACATCTTTTATTACCGGTAATGCAGGTTGTGCGCACCCCGTCTACAAAGCGGCCAAGCATATGGCAAAGTAAACCAGACCGTAAGGGATTATTCCCATCATACTAAAGGCAAAGTAATGAAAGAGTATTCCATCGTGTAATGTCGATTTGCGCCGCTGGGTTGTGTCACATTCACATTCCCAATCACCTATTTCCAAGTTACCTCTATTTACCAAGTAGCTCGGAATTTTGCCAGCTCCTTCCTGGACCATTGATACCCTGCTCTGCTGCCTCTAAAAAGCTGAAATCAAAATCTCTTTAAATTCAAATCTAAAATAAAATACACATATTTTGTTTAACATATAAATATATGTAAAGTGCAGTTCTTGTTTATTTTCTATAGAAAAATTCTAGACTTTTCTCGTGTGATAAATAATACTTGGCGTGTGTTTCTGTGTGTGATGGTACAATCGTGCGTACGTATATCAGATCAGCGTAACATAAAATAAATAGCCTAGCAATAAGTATAAAAGGTCTTTAAAAAAATACAGATTCGATACACAAGTGTTTCAGCAAGTGACTAAGATTATAGCGATTACGCTCAACAGTTAAAATTGATCGAGACTAAAGCACATTGAAAATTCGGTATAATTTGTTGCATGCAACACAGCGAGAGGCAGGAGGCTTAGAGTTTGGTGCTGCGTCTGACGGCAAAGGACATTAGCGCATGCTCCAGCCGCATGTGATAGGGCAACTTGCGTTCCACCACCAGTGGCTCGTTGCCATCGGCACAGCATTGATTGCGGCAGCACTCGCATTGCTCCGAGTCGCTTTCATCGTTGCAGTACTCCATCTGTTCCTGCTCCAGTTCGTAGGCTTTTTTGGCCGCACGCTGTTCGAAGCGCAAATAGAAGGCCAGGCAAACGAACAGCATAAAGACCAGGGCACACATGGCGCCACTGGCGATGCTGGCCTTCTCCAGCATGGGTCGCGGACGCTTGGGCAAATAGGAACCATCAATTTCCTTGTACTCGCAACGCTGACCCATAAATCCGATGGCGCACTCACAGCTATAGACGGGCAGCTCACCTATTTTGACAGCAAAGCAGTGGGCATCATTCAGGCAGTACCAGGCATCGAAGGTCTCGGGACACTTGTAAGTGGGGAAGGTGATGTTTGGCCTCGGTGTGGTGGTCGTGGTGGTACGCACAGTTGTGCTCGTCAAGGGCGGAGCGTGCGTGGGCTGAGGCATGGTACCTGACATGGATGATGAGATGGAGGGTCGCGGTTTGGGTACCGTACGACTGGAGCAGGCCTCTATGCGAGGATTGTAGGCCATTAGGCAGCTGATCAACAGCAAGTGGAACATGTTCAGTAGGCTTGTGGAATGCATTACAATAGTTTTCTTTTTTTGGTATTTTTCGTAATCGTTTTTGGTTTTCTTAAACTAGCCAGAGAGGAGACTATCACAAAAATCTTGAAAAATTAAAATTATTATTCTCCGCTGTGAGGCTTCGTCAATAGGCGGCCGGCTGGCTGCTGTGGTTGCAGTTGTTGTTTCTTTGGAATCTTTTGTGGAACGTACCTGTGAGAAAGACCAAAGAGTGCATTAGTAGACGGAACCTAAACACAAAAGTACATTTTTGCTAAAGAAAGTTAACTCAAAAATCCTTATTCAATTACACAAATATAATATACTAATTATGAATGATTTATCTACAATTTTTGGTTCATTTTATTCACTTTCACTTTGATTGCATGTTGTCTTCCGTTGATTATCCTAGCTCATCAAAGCTGGCTGTGATATGCGTTGGGTATCCATATCACAACCACTTGATGAGGCTTAGATAAGCAACATCAATATCAAATGTGGGCAATTTCTTTAACAGATTTTAGTGATGAGGTGGGTGGTGGTGGTGCTGCTGAGGAGGAGATGGAAATGGAAGTTGAGATACATTATGGTTGCAGTTCGCTAGCTTTCTCAGTCCTTCCTTTGCTAACTCGCTTGAGGGAAGATGCTTCACTTTCTGTACTCACACAATTTTATTTGTGCCCACCACTGGTTAAGTTCTCTTCTATCCGTTTATGCTTGTTTTCGAATAGTCCTTTTCCGAGAGTATGAACTATTTTGGTACGTGGTCCATCAACAGAGCTTTCACACTAATTCAATTTCAATGATGAGGTGGTGATGGGTGTGAAATGCATTTTGTGTTTGGCAGAGATGGAAATCTCCGTTTTATATTATTTTTCAAATTCCGTGTCCAAATCCGTTTCCAATCACAAATTTCCATCTCTTCTGAGGGGGGGAGGCGGGCAGTGGGCAGTGGGCAGGCAGGTGTTTGTTGGTGGTGTAGATTATGATTGATGTACGTTACATTACGCTAAGCTCATCAAAGCTGGCTGTGATATGCCAAGTAAAGCAATAAAATGCATTTCACAACCACTTTGTGAGCTCAGCATGAATGTGCCAATAAAATTTTACATGTGAATAGAAGATTTGGCTGGCTGTGTTTTGTTATAGAAGGAGGAGGAGGCGATCGACAGATTTTGAATAGTTGTTCTTGATGAGTTATGTTATGATTTTGATCAAATGTCCTTGTTTACATTGAATGAAAGTTCAATGTTCAAACAGTCCTGGGGGGAGTTCATAAATTTCAATTTTATTTGATGTTTGTAGCGAATATTAAACAATTTTCACACCGGTGTATCAATTACATTTTCTGTGGTTTAACTACATATTCTAAAAAGTATTGAATCATTTTCAAGGAGCCGCTTTACTTCAATAGCAAAGAAACATGCAAAGCTGTGAATGGATGTTTAACAGCACACTTCTCTAAGATGTTTGTGGAATAAAGCAAGCTTCATTAATGGAGCATACAAAGCATTATTATTGAATCCTTAAATACCTTTATTTTGTGCATATATTTATTTTTGAATCTTCCGAGAAGCTTCAAAATGTTGATTAAATTTTGCAATATTTCGGAGTTTCTTTAAATTTTGAACGATTTTTTTTTATAAACTTTTCAACAGTTTTGTTGTACAAATGTTTTGGTTATTATTTATGGTTGGAAATTTTTATATTTCAAATTATTCAATTTTTATTTTAAACTTTCTTTTTAATTTGTTTTTCTTTTGCCTTGAGCATCGCGTCGCTCCTCAAAGCTGGCTGTGATATGAATAGGCATAAAAAGGCAAACATTTCACAACCACTTTGAAGAAGGACACAATGCTCCTTGGGTTTTTGTTGAGGATTGTTCGGATTGTGGATCTGGAGTCGGCGATTGATCGTTGTTCTTAACTTTTCAAAGCTGATGAAGTGAATGTTGCGATTGCGCCAATTGGGAATACGTCTTTTCTCACGGGAAAAACATCATACAAATACATACATATGTATATAACAAAAAAAAAACAACACGACAACGACTGGTGAATGATGCAGCTGATAACACGCAAGAATGAATGAATGAAGTACAAATTTTTCTTGCAAATTTTTACACACACACACGCAGCAACATACAATCGAAATATGATAACAAGAAACCAATGCACTGCCATAAACAAAAACAGAAGTTGGCGCCAGTCTTTTCAGATTTTGGTCGTCAATATTTCTGATAAGACACACACACACACACAGCGGCATAGAAAAAGGAGGATCAACAACATCAACAAAAACAAATGCAATTAAAGAGGCAACGACGCGTCGCGACATCGTAATAGAAATGTGAGAAAAAGACAACAACAGACTTGGATGTGTGCGTGCGATTTACAGTTAACAGACTCGCTTGATTGACGCGACATGGCGTCAAGTTGCTCTTTCTCACTCTTCTTAAAATTTCCGTTATAAAATAAGTTAATCCGCAGCCGCTTCTGTCTGCTGGAGCGTGAGTTTGATTGTGTGCTCGTGTACGCTTGAGAGAGGAAGTAGAATAAGGTTGAAAAACCATATAAAATTTGTATGCCCCGTGTAGGTCAAGATCAGCGACGAAATCAAGTTCGTTGACCAGGTGGCAACTCTAGACTAAATAAATGAATTGTTCAATTTTGTTTTGCTCACAACCATAAAAATGAATTTACATACACATGCATACAAAATAAACAACTACCACAACAATAAAAGGTAAGCACATACATACATACATGAACAACCGCTAATAAAAATTTCTTCTTCTTGTTGGCCTTCTTATGTTGCCTTGTGCTGTTTCATTCTTGGGCGTCGCTCTTACACGAGTTCGTTGGCTCTTCTACTTGGCCATACATGCGTGAGCATGTGCATGTGTGTGTGTATGTGTGTTTAGAAAACTGTAAGAAAAGCAAGTGTGTGAAAAATATGGTTAAAACAAAATTCCACCACAAAAATAAAAAGACGTAGGAGAAGACTTTAGCTCTCCCAGCCTCTCTTCCAAAGGTTTACCGGTTTTTTTTTTGTGCAAAAACAAGTCCTACTAGTTTAACAAACTACAAGTCGGAAAGAGATGGTCATAACATTTTTTTTAGCAGAGACAAGAACCACTTTTTTTTTTATTTAGGTGTGCTGTGAGAGTTCAAGTGCGTCTCTCTCGCACGCGATGTGCGCGGGAAGAAAAAATTTCTACAACTGCCATGTGTAAGTGTGTGCGCGGGAATGTTGTCAAGAATTCTAAGAATTTTGCACCAAGCGAGCAGAGAAAACGGGGCGCGGACCAAAAATGAGAATATCGCAAAGTAAATTATACATAAAATCATATTATGCGTCGTGAACAAAACTAATCTACATAAAATTTATAGAAGTAAAAAGTTAAATTCACACAATCACACACACACACACATGCAAAGAGAAAAAATGCGCTGAAGACGTTTAACAGTTTTTTTTTTTAAAGCAAACATTAAATTTTGTTAAACTTTTAACTTTTGATTTACGTTTTTATCAATTGCCCACTAAATAATAAGCTATTAACGTAACAATAACAATAAAACCACGCCGACATTGCGGTTGCCACAGAAACACGACCACATCGCACACACTTTCAAAGACAACTGCGAAATGCAATGGATTAGTATGACCATAGGTGGCTAGCGGTAATATACTGAATTAAGAGCGGCGGGAAAATACTAAAAACAAAATTAATACAATTGACTGTTAATTAAACTTTGAATGGCCAAAAGGTCCATTAATCAACAAATTTATTAATTAATAGAAAGCCCACGTTGAGAAAGAAATAAAATATATGTTTTTAAATTTTTATACCCATTCAAAAAGTATCCAAATGATGTCTAGATGTTTTAATCGCATTGAAGAAGCTAGACAAGTGTTTTGACTCACTTTTTCTTTAAATCGGATTTTGGTCTTATTTTATTCTGATTTTGCATGGTTCCTAGAACTAGTTTACCGAAGAAAGTGGCCAAGTTGATCTAGTTTTAACGTTTTTAACAATATGTATTTAAAACAATAAAAACCCGAAAGTGTTTTCACTAAAAGTGAAAACTCCTACATTCACAGCTTGGGTGCTCAAATGAAATAGAAATGATTGATTCGGGACAAGTTTTTCATGCTGAACCCGAAACTGTTTTTAACAATTCAACATATCTAAGTGGTGAGCTGAATATATGGAACTAAAATGAAGAAAACGGCTAATATATTTTAATATTTTCAATCTTGGAATGGTTTCGTACTTGATCATATCTATACCACAAAATAAATTTGTACTTTTGTCATATGATGGGTTATAAATTATAACTTCATGATCAAACCGTGAAGTATGGCTGATTTATGTTCAAGTTTTTAAGTTGGATCGTAATGATTTTTAGCTCACCTAATAATCGAAAAAACTTATGTTTTTTTTAGGGTGTGTCTTGCCTTTTTTGTGAAACTGAAGAGCCTTATATTTGATTCATTATATACTGTAACAAAAATTATTTTCAAAATTAATCTGATTCCTACAATTTCTACATGTTAATTCCAAATTTAATATTATTCAATTAATTTGATTGAGCATCTATCAAAATAAAATACCAACCGGGTAGAAAATAAACGGTTAACGGTCACTCTACCAACTGCTGCCTGACTTTTGCTTGGCCCGCTCATTCACACTCTGCCTCCCTCGCTCTCTCTCTCCCACTCGTTGAATAAACGCGGAGGCATAAATAACAACAAATGCGGCTTCGGCTTCTTTTTGCTTTTGGGGCTTGGGCTTATTGTAGTTGTTTTTGTTTTGGTGCTGCCAGAATGTTTCGCACGCTGCTGCTGCAGTAGGATCAACATGTTATTGACACAGCCCAGACGTTGACTTCGGTTTGGTGGAGCAAAAATGCACACAAACAAGAAGCGAGGCAGGGCGGTGGTACAAAAATAAAACCCAGGGACAGGCGGCGGCGGCGCAGCAGGCAGGTAGCCCAAAACGGGACGAACAGGATGAAACTCAGACGACAACAACTTTCTGCTTCTTTGGCGAATTCGTGGAACTGGGGATTCTGGTTGATGCGCAGGCGCGCACGTAAACAACATTCCACAAGAGATTTCTCGATTCAGGTCCATTCCCTTTTAATGTGCGCGCCAAAACTTGTGAGGAAAAATATGACTTTTGTATGTCGGGTTGCCAGATCTCTGACATTTGTGGGAGCTTTGCACCCAAGAAGAACGCCCCCCAAACAACTTATGTATTTCCGGTAGACAGTTTCAAGTCTTCGATATTGGCGAGGCGGGGAAAGAAGTGGGCCGTCTACATCGACACCATTCCAAAGCCAATTGACGTCACACACACATAGCAGGCGAAGAGACTACTACAAAAGTCAAACCTGACACAATGTTTTCTGGGTTACCGCTTGCGGATGTTGTTCTGCCGCTCTCTGGTCTTATTGGATCTTTGGGAATTCACGGAATGAAGTTGGGGAAGATTTGCACATATGTACGTATGTATCTACAATGCGTTTCTCTGGGGAAACGAAAATCATGCAAGAAACTTAATTTTCATCAAGAAATCACTTTCTCTTGAAAATCAACCGTCATTTGTGTACGTCAACTACTGGAACTCACACAGGTTCCAACTGTACCAAAAAGATGATGATGTACAAGCTGCAGCCGCAACACAGAAATGTTAATAGATTGCCCTAGGACATGAGCTTGGTTCGGCCCTTCTACTCTCACTCATGCTCTTTGTATGCCATCTTTGTCCGCTACGCTTTTGCACTTGCATTCTGTAGCAGTTGTTGTTACAATTGTTGCACTTGTTGTGTGCGGTTTAGGACATTGAACCGCCATCCCAGAGACAAATTCAGAATTGCACACGCAACTTTCTGAAGGGGAGGCACATCAATTTGCAGAAGAAAAAAATCAATAACGCTATGCCCCATGATGACGATAAAAGGTCATGCTCAAAAAAATTGTTGGTTTTTTTTTTGTGTAAATTGCTGCTGGGTCGTCTAGTCTGGGTCGCGTCGCGAGACGTCCGACTAGACTACATGCAAATTGTAACGGTAATCATTAGACGAACACACACACAAACGCACGCGTGCTTTTGCTCTCAAATTATTTGCATGCTCTCTACACCGCTTCTCTCGCTCGCTCTCTTTCTGGTTTGTGTAGAGTTCGACGGCCTTCTTACGTAAAAAACAGCAACAACAGAGCGCAGCGGCATTTTTGTTTCTAATAAGCAAAATGAGGGGGATTGAATGAAGGGGAGCCAACGTACCTAGCGTTGCCATATCTGGCGGGGAAAGGCAAACTCGTTTTCAACTGTGTCTTTGCAACTGTACAAGAACAACATGACGGCAGCAGCAACAACAAAACCAAACACACGGCGCAGACGCCAAGCGCATTCCCCCGGCACCGCTTCCATTCACTACTCACTGTCTGTTTGTTTGTCTCGCCTGCCCGTCCGGGTGTATGCGCGAGTGTGTGTAAGCGATTTTTATTTTTCTGAATGTAAAGGAAGTGGCACGTACTGTACTACTCTCTCTACACACCGCCGCCTGCTACCGGCAATAACAACAACAAGCAGCAGCGGACAGCCGGATCAGACCGGGGAAAGAGAGCGTTGTGTTCCACATGCCAGTTTGTTCCTAAGCAGCGCGCACCCAATCATCGCACAGTGGTTTGAAAAGTGAAATTTGGCTTTTGTTGTCGGCGAGGGGAGAGATCACGAGATAAGGGTGATGAGAGCGAAAGTTGAACGGAAATCCGTTTTGTGAGGGTCATTAATTGTTGACTGAATTTGTGGAGGGAATAAATCATATTTTTTTGAGAAGCAAGTTAACACAAAAATTTGTTATACTGCAACGTGTTCAACAGATATTGACACTTGGAAAATGATGATCATCTTAAAGATTTAAAATTTAAAGAAATTTTCGAGCTCTAATTCCAATGTTCAATTTTAAATTAAAGTAGAACCGGAAGCGCTGCTAAAGATTTTGTTTTCCTTTTTAACTGGAAATATTTTATCGAAAAGATTCTTGAGTTCCAGAAACCACTGCTTGGTGTTTTAAATGTTATGACACTTAATACGATACCATAAGTAGTATAAGAACTGATAATTTGAACGTCAGTCGGTTTTTACAAAACTGGTCTCAGTTTTACAGCTATCGAGCTAATATTCGGAAACGATTGGTCTACGATGGTTACTGGTAGAAATCTATGAGGTACAAACATTAATAATATTTGTTTAGTCATTTTACAGTAATGAATATCTTGCAATAATAATTACAAACATTTTTATCTTTTCTCGACCCACTGTGCAGCGTCTGGTCCGACCACACAAACAGCTTACTTGCGCCAGTGTAGCGGACAGACAAGTCTGCTGAAGAAGAAGTCGACAATGACGATGAGACAACGACCGAAGAGCTCTGTTGCAAGGCAAGTGTGCGTTTGGCAGAGGGCGGGTTGCGGGTGTGCCGCAATATTATAAACAGGAAATGGAATTTACAAATACATACATACGCACACAAACACAGAGGCCACAAATTGGTGATGAGCCGACAAACGGATGCGCTTGCTTAATTGACAAATGGGCACACAAGAGAGAGAAGAGAGACCGACTGAGAGCGTTGAGCTGATTGAAATCAATAGTAGCCAAAACACTGGGGCGTAGCCGGCACCGAAAGGGCAATTCAATAATAACCAAAACACTGATATTTAGAAAATCCAAAGACAAATACAATTTTTGGAAAACCAATTTGAAATATCAAGATAGATTAATTTAAGCCCCTAAAAATTTTCTGGGGCTCCACCTCTGGCAAGTGAGAGGAATGTGTGAAAAAACGCGGCCAATGACGCTAGATGTCTGGAGTAGAGTGAGAGAGCAACCAAAGAATGTGGAATTGAGGAATGTCGTTAGTTTCTTTTAGTGATGAGGAAAAAGCCGGGTTTCTATTCATATATGTCGTATGTATGTAAATTTGCATTGAAATACACAAATGAATATTTCAGGAAAGTTGCCTTTTCTGTTTAAAATAATGACTGATGCCTAATTAATATAGCGAAAATTCGGGTTTAATTAATATTCATGCATGTGCAACGTAATTGCAGATGGCGCTGTCGCGTGTGTAATGAGCAATGAATGAAATTTGGTTGTACACACACTCACACACACACACACTTTCTAGAGCAACGAGAG
The DNA here is from genome assembly GCA_035044985.1 of Lordiphosa fenestrarum. Taxonomy (NCBI): domain Eukaryota; kingdom Metazoa; phylum Arthropoda; class Insecta; order Diptera; family Drosophilidae; genus Lordiphosa; species Lordiphosa fenestrarum. The sequence continues at coordinate 94,729 of JAWNNO010006545.1, forward strand.
AAAGTCAACAAATTTACTGTTCAGTCGAATGACGTAGGACGTAGTAAAATTTCATAGTTCTGCAAAACCAACAACAAATAGTCTCCACATTTAAAATAAACAAAAAAAATGCCGCAAAAGACCAAACTGTATTAATATTAAAGAACGGCGTGGTCCATATGCAGAAGAGAGATGACACTACTACAAACGCACACATACACACAAGCCAACTGCGTAAAAATGGCCGAAATAAATTTTTTGGAATTATATTTTAATGTATATTTGGGAGTTGCACACACACACACGCACTGACTTTGTTACTAGACGATTGATTATCACTGGCTTTGGTTTACCATACACTTACTTTTTTATTTCATTTAGTTAATGCACTTTATTTCATAATTTTCAGGCCATTTTAATTGAAAAAGCAAACATTTATAGATCTAAAGACGTCTAATTTCTTCTCAGCTAGCGTTTGGAGCAGTGTGACCAAGTACCAAAACTTTTTTTTGCCATACCGTTTCGCTAGCGACGAGGGCTGGAGTATCGATAGTGACTTCGAAACAATCGATTAAAATCACAAATTTGAATTGCTATCATTTGGGTTGATTTTAACACTTCCATGTTTGACCAAATTTTTTTAACTGCTCCTATTCTGTAGCAGAGGTTTCAGTTTGTTGATGTTTTTTCTTCCTTATGTTCCATGCACAAGTTAAGTCAATATACAGAAAGTAAAACTTAGAGGTTTAACTTCTAATACCTGCAGGCAGATCAAGTTTATTTTTAGTAATACCTTGCATTCCTATGAATGGTGCTTAATAGCACTAAGGAATTTAGCATTCTTTCAATTCTCAAGTCATTATTCTCCGAATAGTTCATTAAACTATTATTTTGCGAATGAGGATGGTGTGACAGCATGGAAGTTTACTGATTAGAGTTCGCGGGGCGCCCTCAAAACAGTACTGTTCAAACAACCATTGTCCATGTCACAGCTGCAAACCACAATTCCCAATACCTTTACCATTTTTGATAATTAAAAACAATTTCTGATAACGATTTAATAGTAATAGTAATCGTAATTGTATCTTGGAATTACGATTATTAGTGATTATTCAGCGATTATTAGAAAATTTAATTACCATTACAATTGCTGGGATTATTGAGTGTTTGTGCTTGAATTGGTGAACTATTTATGTATTTCTAGGAGTAAACTAAAATTATATAGTCTTTCGAATGCTCATACGTCTAATGTTTGGAATAAACACCAAAATAAATCAAAATTTGCCATATTCTCACACATACGACGTTTTGTAAAGAGTTGGAGTAGGGTCATAATTAAATTAAAAATTTGAACTTATTAGTTATTTGATTAGAGTTATTATTAAATTTTATTACCATGATCAGCAAACAAATAAATTATGGGTTTTTCCAAGCTCAATTAGTAAAAGATCATATCATTCACATACAATTACATGAATAATTCCACTTTTCAAGCACACTTACTCAATAGTTCCCCCTTACAGGTACAAATGGGCAAAATTCTTGTCACAGAAATCAAGCGTCACAGGTATGAGTACTTTTTAATGTGAAAACAAATTGTCACTGACAAAAGAGTCACAGTGTGACACGGTGTAAGCCGAGCATAAAACGATCACATAAAACAGTTCTTCTAACTGAGGTGGCAACTCTGACTCGTTACTCAAGTCGAGTACCTCAAGCGACGCCATTTCAAAACAAACGCGCGGCAACGATTTACATATTTTTACAGAAGAAATATCCTTAATAATACATTTAAAATGGGTGCCAAAGCCACAAAAATGGAGGGCAGCTACTTGCCCGATACTCCCACACTAAACAAATTACGCCTGGATAGCCAAAAGCAGCAGTCGCCTACTGAACAGGTCGCCAAAACGCCAGAGCGCGAATCTAGTTTGCTTGATCCGCGCTCTCCCAACGGTTGTCGCACGCCGCTCAATGTGAGTAGTATAAGGGAGACCCGTTGTTATGTTAATGTCTTGGTCAAGTTTCTGCAGGAGAGGCCGAAGCAGCAGCAGCTGGAGCTGGTGTGTGATATTCCTGGCGAAAATGCCTTTGCTCAGTTTAGGAAGCGCTTAATGAAAGGCTTCTCCTTAAATGATCCACGTTCGCCGCAGCTGAATCGCACGCCCTTAATATTGGATGAGGTACGTTCGCTCAACATGGATGACACTTTTGCGGATCTGTTTGTGGACACGCGTGCACCGGCGGCAGCCTCTTCGGGTCCCTCAGGAACCCCTACAGCCGATGAGCACATAACGGATATGTCGCTAGAAAACTTTGGCACCCCTTTGAGCCATAACAATAGTTCCCTGGAGATAGTTTCCTTGCCCTATGATGCCGAGGACACAATGCCCTGTGAGGCGAAGCTGCAGACTACACCCACGCAGGAACAGAACCAGTATGATCCACGTTCGCCCAGCATTGGGGTGGAACGTACACCCATCATTTTCTGTGATGAAGCCGAAGACGAGGCACGCGAGGCTCAAATGTTAGAACAAATTCTTGAAACTCTTACTCTTAATCTCAGCCACGAGAGCAGCATGGCATCCTGTGCTAGTGCTGCCAACGAAATGCCACCTGCCAATAAACATTTGGAGCGAGTTCGCTTGGGCAATAAGCGTCGAGTGGCTCCGCGCAAGCCCGCCCGCTCCAGTAAGGCCCAAATCTATGTGGATAAAGACTCTGATCAATCACCTAAGCCGCCTCCAATTACCACCACACCCTTGGCAGCGGCACAAAAGCGCACTCCATTGAGCTGTGTCAAGAACCGTCAACACTTGCGTTCACGTTCAGTGGAGAAGGTTGCCGGCAAAACGCCACAATTGCCCTTACAATCGTTCGATGATCAATTCAATTTCTCCGACACACGCCGGAATGTGCCCAGCTTGCGTATACTGTTGGCAGGCGAGGATAGCTTGGATAACTCCATTTACTAACATAGATTTAGTAGCCATTTCAAAGGAATCACATTACTTATCCCACCAACACATCATTTCTTCATTCATTTATATATCACATATCTTTTTAAATAAATTTTGAGTACCAATGAACGAGCAGATCTTAAATCTTATGATGTTAAGACTTATTAAACGAGCTGCTAAATGGGTTCCTTTGCGGTCGTTACGCCTGCTTGGAAAATGAGCTCATTAACGCGAACATAGTTTATGTTTTGAGTCTTCAATTTGTGTTACTCTTGCACTGAAAATAATCAATCAAAATTATACTTCTTCTGGGCAGATAAACTCTCAATTTAAGGACGACTTTACATCTTCTACATAGAGCTAGCTACCTGTCACTTAATCCTACAAATAACATCAAAATCTAATATTATTTGACACACGGCAGCTATTCAGAAGATGAGAAATCGGCCCAAAGTCATCAATCTTAAATGATAGAGTATTATTTCTACCTTCCGTGTATATGCATACGTGAACTAAGTGCTGTGCAGGTGCGGCAATCAGTTTTACTTCATCGGCATACATAAGTATCCGAGAATAGGATAATATTGTAGGGAGATCATGAATAAAAACAGAGAAAATATAACTTCAGCTCTGCCGAAGTTTATTTACCCCTGTAGCACGGTTTTCAAACTAATTTGAAGGACCTTTCTAATGAAAACTAACAAGGTACCGATTGTACCTATGGGAGCTATGAGATATACTCATCCGATCCCGCCGGTTCCAACAAATGTGCAGCTTATTTGTACTAAAAGACTTCGTGGAAAGTTTGGTCGCGATAGCTTTAAAACTGGCGGAGAAAATAGCATAGAAACGGGCGGACGGACAGACGGACTTGGCTAAATCAATGCGTTACAAATTCTGGACAATTTTAATGTACCCCCCTGCAAGGGGGGGGGCAACATTTATTAGCCAAGCCGACAAGCTATGCGGCTATTCACAGCTGGCTGTGGTCAGAGATTTTCCCGGAGATATGTGTAAAAAAACTTTTTTAAGGTGAAGAGAGAGAGAGATCTGTTGAGAGCAGGTGATAAAGATCGTTGTCGTCTTGACATAGGACCCGAAAAGAATTGTGCTGGGCATAATCAGTTGTGCATCTAGACAAGATTAAAGGAAATAAGTTTATAGTTATGGCCTAGAAGGAATAGGGCAGTTAAGGCGCTATAAGTGTTCAGAAGAATCTACATCGCCGAAAAGAAACACCTAATTGTGTTCTACGTTTAACTAGCGAAGGAAGGTTAATAAGCAAGAGTCTGCAGGAGTACGATGACAAACGAAGGTTAGGGTCCCAATTTACGCCATGAAGTGAAAAAAGCAAGAACGGTTTCTGAACTGATTTAATACGATCGATTTGCCTTTCATACTGCTAACGGGCTAACGCAGTATTAAGGAGTTTTATGGTGAAGGGATCATTTAATTCCTTCGACCAATTCCTTCCAAGTACACCATTCGTCTTACTAACAACAGAGGAGATATGTGCATTTTTCCCCCTTTGCCGCCATATATTAGTTGCGTTTCTCAACCCTGGAGGATCGGATAAATACAGGTCCATTTAAAAATTGGAATTTAATTTTGCTATAAAAAAAAACGGCTCGATATTTTTCAAAGGTTAAACATGTATTGAAAAGGTTTGTCATGTCATTTATTTCTGGAAAACAATTTCGGTCAATTGTTCACCACGGCCGACTTGGCAGTAGGCCATTCGATCCACCCAATTTTTGAGCACATTTTCAATTATTTCGGCATGTATAGTATGTCAGCAATAGCAACTCTCGTTCTTCAACTAATCAATTGTTTCAGGATAGCTTGCATAACATTTGTCCTTGACCGCTCCCCAAAGATAATAGTCTAACGGTGTCAAATCACAGCTTCTTGGCGGCCAGTTCACATCTGCTGATTATTCGATTTTTGAAGACAGGGCGCAGAATACGATTCGGAAGGTCAATTGGCTTTAGCTGCTGCACCAATTGAACTATGTATGGCTTCATGGCAAGGTCTTTAAGCAAAATTCGCATCAAAGAAGTGCGTGAAATGTCCAATTGTTGAGATCGCAGGTTGTTCACGCACATTTTTAGCAACCGCAGCAATGTTTTCGGTCGAGCGCACCGGACGAGCACGTACACGGGTTGGTTTATCCACCAACATTCCAGTTTCACGAACTCGCTTCACGGTTTGATCCACAAATTGAGTTTTCGAAACATTTTTTTTGGGTTAAATGTTTTTTTTTTTCAAATTTCGTACAGTTTGAGTCGAGGACTCACCAATTTGGAAATATATTTTTAGTATTTCCCAACTTTCTTTAAGCGAATAGCGACCCATTTCGTAAATGTAAAAGTTTTTACTAAGTATAAGTTGCTGTTTTTAGAGTCAAATTATGAATAGTTCAAATTGCAAACACTCGATGAACCACCCTGAATATATATGTATTTTGAATGTTCAACAAATTAATGTGTTCCACAAACCGTTTTTGACCCAAAAAAGAACCGATTTGCCTGCGATTGGTTGTTAGGTTGAAACCTATTTTTAGAACACATAGGATTAAATTAACTACTAATGTTTAGTAACTAAAAATACATATGAAGTGCTTTTTATACCCTTGCAGAGGGTATATTGATATTGTCCAGATGTTTGAAACGCATAGAGGGAAGCATTCTGACCACATAATGTATATATATCATGTCGAGCTGAGTCGATATAGCCATGTCCGTCTGTCCATCCGTCTTTCCGTCTGTTTCTAAGCTATCTCCTCCGTCAGTTTTAAAGCTATCGGGACCAAACTTTGCACGAAGTCTTCTGGTACAAGTACGCCGCACATTTGTCGGAACCGGCTAGATCGGACGACTATAACATATAGCTGCCATAGAAACGATCGGTCGAAAAACTAGTTCTAGTGAGAAAACCTTTTTGTTTTTAATGCAAACGTCTCCAAACTCTGTATTTACTAGTTTTCAATGCTTTTCCATGATTCTGCCAAGTTTTGTCGAAACCTGACATTTATATAGTATAGCTGCCATAGAAAATTAAGGTTAGAACGAGAAAGCTAAGCTAACTTCGTCTGTGCCAAAGTTTTTATACCCTTGCAAGTACTCGCTTAAGTATTTTCAAAATATACTCCTTTTCCCATTTTTAGACCGATCGTTCGTAAGGGAGCTATATGATATAGTCATCCGATTTGGCCAAAAATTTGTAAAATTGTGTGAAAGCATGGGAAACAAACAAATTCAAACTTAAACTTTTTTGTTTTCAATGTAAACCTCTTTATCATTGGCATATATTTATTTTAAAAGCTTTCACACAATTCTTAAATGTTTTGTCAAAATCGGATGTCGATAGGTTATAGCTGTCATAGGAATGATCGGTCGAGAAACTAGTTTAAGTGAGAAAAACTTTTTTGTTTTTAAAGAAGACGCCTCCATACTTTGTATTTCTTAGTTTGCTAAGCTTTTGCATTATTCCACTAAGTTTGGTCGAAATCGGTCATCTATATAGTGCAGCTGTCATAGAAAAGTGGAGTCGGGAAACTAGTCTTAGTGAGAAACACTTGATTGTTTTCAGTGGAAATGTCCTCCAAATTAGTTAGAAAACGTGCTGCAAGGGTATACAAATTCCAAATGCCCATAAAAAACAAGAACAAAAAATCGCTCAAGCCCGACTATAACATACTCTGTACCAACGAAATTATACGCTCAGCATAAATTTTGATGCTGCAGTAGCTGATGAAAGCAGCGCAACCGATATTTTAGGTTCGGAACAGGTTCGGGTTCAGTTTTAATTTATAATGAGGTTTGGTTTAAGGTTCGCTTCACAGTAATCTGAAAGTCGGAATTCCGGGTTTGAGCCGGTTCGGTTTGAAACCGGTTTGCAGCCCCGTTTTCAAGTTCACCATTCGGTTTATTAATTATAGAGGGATTTCATTTGCCGCCATATATTAGTTGCATTTCTCAACCCTGAAGAATTGTATAACTATTACGTTAACAATCGTTTTGAACGACCTTGATTTAGGCTGTATCGATTATCCTTTAGTGTACAAAGTAGGAGTCTTAGATCTTTTGCACCCTTTTCCCACCAATTTCCCCGAACCAACAACTTTTTTCTTGAATCTATATGTAAAGCTCTTGAAAATTTTATTTCATCCATCGAGCCTTCGGACCGAACCATCTGCAGAATTCCAAGATGAGTTTCCAAAGTAGACAAGAGAAAATTGTGGCTTTTTATTTTGTTATTTATATTTGGTAATCAAGTGTATTTAAAGAACAGCATCCGCCTCGCAAATATAATTGGATTTATTGTCGCATGGCACATCGTTCATGTCGTGGTTTAGCTCTGCTCTAAGCTCCACACACTCCTCGGCCCCACCATAATTGTTGGGCTCTCCAGAACCCCATTTGAGAAAGTTGGCTTCTGAACCAGTAGTGTCTGATATATATACACCGTCCTTGTCTATATCATTGATGTCCACCCAATAATAGAAATTGAAGTGCAGATGCTCCTTCACAGCATCTAGTTCTTCCTCGTTTTGAATACTAAGTAGGTGGCCACCCAATTGATGACATTTGGTCACGGCTTGATACCAAGTGAGTCGCTCATCGTTCCCAATATGATAATATTGTGAGCCTATTTTTTGAAAATGTTTCAGCAAATTTCGCTGAATTGTCAACTTGCTCTCCAATTCGTGGACTAACACTTCAAATGAGCCTACTTTCACCTGGGTGTCTGCCAGTTGTTTCTCAACTAGCCCCAATTTGTCTTGAGATTTTTGTAGATCCTCCAATTGTGCTTTACACCTAACTTCATCCTGTTGCGACTTCAATTGATTCTCCAATTTCTCAAATTTGGTTTGCGTATAGAGCAGAGACTGTGTGAATTTGACTTCAAATGTTTTGTAGAAATCCAGGGTCGATTCCAGCCTGGCTTCACACACATCCAAACGACTTTGCACATAGGGTATATGAAGCCACATGGGTGTGTCTGCTTCATATGTAAAGCCGCTGGCCTTGGATTGTGAATCCTGTTCCTGCACAAACAAAAGGATTTGTTAAGACTCAAATTTTACTTGGTGCATCAACCAGAGTCTACTCACCACAGGAGACGCCAAGGAACCTTGGCAAATGAACGCCCAAACAAAAATTAAAATGAAACGCTGCATTTTAGTGTCTAGATTCGAACAAATGAAGCTTGGAACTAAATCAAAGCTGACAACCGCTTGGTTTTATACCAATCTGGCAATCATTTTTCCACATTTCCTTGGAATCAAACAGAAGCGATTTCATCTGAAAAGTATAAGTTGCGATCATTGTAATCAGCTTACATTTTCTGATTAATCAATTCCGAACTTGGTTGATAAGACGAAATCGGTTTCTATATGTCTTAATGACTAATAAGCTAGTGTGTCCTAAATGAAAAATTTCAGATATGGGAAAAGTATTGGGGCTCAAGGCTCAAAAAAAAATCGGAGTATGCTCATTATATAACATCCGTAAAGAGATTTTGGTGCGGTTATTAAAGGCTGATTATCTTAAAACTGAATTACGCATTTCTAAATGCGAAAGCTAATGGCTATCCTGTGAGATAAATGGAAAGAGTATTGGTAATCCAAAATGAACTGTGGAAAAAACAAGTCTTTTTACAAACAGTAGCCTCAGGAACGTACTGAGACATATTGTTGTCGCAAGTGACTGTACCTGCCTGGTGCCTGGTAGTGTTCGGATGCACTTTGTAAGCCTATTCAAAAATTATTACAGATGTCTTTGGAGTCATCTGCTTTCTCTTTGTTATGGAAGGAATCCTTTATCAATCCTCTCCATAAAAAGGGTAATAGGTCCGATGTTGAAAATTAAAGGGGTATTTCCAAGTTGTCTGCAATTCCTAAGGCTTTTGAGAGAACTATGACATCTCAACTGCAACATTTTTGTTGTTCCATTATCTCGCCCTTTCAGCATGGATTTGTGAAGCGTAGATCTACTATCACCAACCCCTTAGAATTCGCATCTTCAGTGATCAAAGGTTTTTTTTTTGGTAAGATGCAGACTGATGTCATTTATACTAATTTTAGTAGGGCTTTTGATTCCGTTAATAACTCCATACTGATTCATAAACTCAGCTTAATCGGCTTTCCAAGGTGCTTATGTATGCCGATGATGTGAAAATATGTTTAGCATACAATAATATGGTTTACAAGCAGACTTGGATGCATTTCACTCTTGGCGTCAAGATAATCTTTAAAACCTTAACAGTCTGAAGTGTAAGGTTATGACATTTTACAGCAGCTTACCATAATTAGTCACTTACATGCCTGATAATGTGGCATTACAGCGGCTTAATAAAGTAAATGATCTTGGGGTAGTTCCTGACCATCAACTTACATTTACCTCTCATGTAACTGTTACTGTTAATAAGGCCAGAAGTGTTCTTGGGTCTATTAAGCGGTAATCTAAGGATCACACTTCTCTTGTCCGTCCCATTCTTAATCATGTGAAATGTAGAATTGAATCTGTGCAATTCTTATTTTTGCTCTTCGTGGTTTGAACTGGGACTACTTTTAATTAATCTTCCCTCTTTACTAAACCGTAGAGCTATGCTTGGTGTAATCTTCATACATAAGCCATATAAATTTTTATACCCGTTACTCGTAGAGTAAAAAGGGTATACTAAAGTCGTGCAAATGTATGTAACAGGCAGAAGGAAGCATCTCCGATATCATAAAGTATATTTATTCTTCATCAGCATCAACAGCCGAGTCGATATAGCCATGTCCGTCTGTCCGTCCGTCCGTCCGTCCGTCTGTATGAACACCTAGATCTCAGAGACTAGAAGAGCTAGAGCAACCAAATTTTATACGTAAGCTAGTATTGTCTGTAGGCAGATCAAGTTTGTTTCAAATTTTGGCCACGCCCCCTCCCGCCCCCGCAATACGAAATATTGAATAACTCCCACAATTTTTAAGATATCGAGCTCAGATTTTGCAGTGTAGTCTATGTGGCCAAGATCTACAATCTCACAAATTTTCAAAAGGATCGGGTAATAAATGGCCGAGTTAAAAAAATGCTGCATACTTATCCGAGCTGAGCTGAGTAACGGGTATTTCGAAGTCGGGCAGGGCCGACTTTAACTTACGCTCTCGTTTTGTTAAGTTTCCTTTAAAAATCACAAATTTTGATCAAACAAGAAAGAAAGTCGGTCAAGCCCGACTATAACATACTCTGTACAAACGAAATTATACGCTCAGCTGCAGCAGCGATCAGTCTTTTGATCATAACTCGACAACCGATTATCCGATCTTCACCAGTCCTTTGGCGGATCGATAAGTTACCCAAGTCCCAATTACTAAATATGTCCAGAAGGAACAAGCCATCTATCTTCAAAACTGTGGGAGATATGACGTTTTTTCTAAATTGCGGGGGCGGGAGGGGGTGTGGCCAAAATTGAAAATAAACTTGATCTGCCTGCAGACAAAAGAAGCATATGTCCCATACATGTCAAACCTCTATCTCTTACCATCTCTGCGATCTGTGCGTTCATACGGACAGACAGATGGACGGACAGAATGACAGACGGACATGGCTATTTCGACTCGGCTGTTGATGCTGATCAAGAATATATATACTTTATGGGGTCGGAGATGCTTCCTTCTGCCTGTTACATACTTTTGCACAAACTTATAATACTCTGTGTACCTACGGTACAGAGTATAAAAATAGAGGAAAGTTAACTTCAGCTCGGTTGAAGTTGGAATACCCTTGCAGCACGCTTTTCTAACTAATTTGAAGGACATATCCACTGAAAACAAACAAGTTTTTCTCAATAAGACTACTTTTCTGACTCTACTTTTGTATGACAGATATACTATATAGATGTGCGATTTCGACCAAACTTAGAGGAATCATGGAAAAGCATAGCAAACTAAGGCATACATACAAAGTTTGGAGGCGTTTTCTTTGAAAACAAAAAAATATTTCTTACTAAAACTAGTTTCTCGACCGATCATTCATATGGCAGCTATAACCTATAGTCATCCGATTTTGACAAAACTTGTAAGAATTGTGTGAAAGCTTATAAAATAAATATCTGCCAATTTTAAAGAGGTTTACATTGAAAAAAAAAAGTTTTTCTTACTAAGACTATTTTTCTAGCAGCTATACTATATAGATGTTCGTGCATAGAAAACTAGTTAATATGGAGACGTTTGCATTGAAAACAAAAAGTATTTCTTACTAGAACTAGTTTTTCGACCGATCGTTCCTATGCCAGCTATTTGTTATAGTCATCCGATCCGGCCGGTTCCGACAAATGTGCGGCGTATTTGTACCAGAAGACTTTGTGCAAAGTTTGGTATCGCCACTTTAGAACTGACGGAAGAGATAGCATAGAAACAGACGGACATGGCTATATCGATTCAGCTCGTCTTGCTGATCAAGAATATATATACTTTATGTGGTCGGAAATGCTTCCTTCTATGCGTTACAGGCATCTGGACAATTTCACCCTCTGCGAGGGTATAAAAATCATGTCGATAACTCAAATACATACATAGTTTAAGAGTTATGATTTATGCAACGTGTTTTGAGAAAACGATCCACTGTGCGCCGGTGTCAAATTTGTTTGCTCGAGATGACCAGCGGTTAATTCATTTGGTTTTCTCAACAACTGCTTCCCTTTATCTATAAATTCCTGTCACAGTAGCAGTGTAACCATACACTGTCAACGAATTAAGTATGTTGGTTATGCCATTGAAGGTTACTGGTGATTTTCTTAATTAAAAGTTGAACAAAATTGCTTGCGATGAATCAAATGCAATAGCGGGATACACTTGTTTACCGGCACAGAGGTGACTCCACGCCAGTCTTCCGCAGTGATAAGAACTTTGAGAAATCGGGCCTAAGTCATTCATGGCCAATCTGATACTTTTGCCATGTTCGCCCGTCTGTACTACCACCTAGATCTTAAAGACTAGAGTAACTAAACTCGAAACTTTTAGCAGGGATTCAAAAAGAATCGAATATCGGACCGGCTCTGTCACGTTTCGAAACTTATATGTATTTCGGTACTATAATGTAATTGCAGGCAATATTAATAACTGGCAATCTTAAAGTCGCCAAAAATTTAAAACCAATATGTTTTCATACTAAAGGCAGCTGTGTTCGACTCATATGTAAAAATAGATCGTTCTATAGACTTAAATAAAGATTTCATACGTTTATCTGAAATTTATGTAATTGTTTTTAATCAAATCCGAAAGCAGCTTATAAACCGTTAATTAAAGCTCAATGTTATGTACACAAAGATGGGGTTTCCTTTTAAAAATGCAGCTTCTTTCACCTGAACCTGAAACCTTCGCCCAAATTTTTGATCCTTAACCGTTGGTTAACTTTGGTTTTCTAAATCGAACAATGCATGTGGGTATAGTACAGCTGCCAGATTGGCCTGAAAAATAGTCTAAGTTAGATTAAAGTTGTTGTTTTCAATGTTAATGTTTTCCACTTTTTGATGAAAATCATTTAAAACCTTTATTTATATAAACTATTTGAGCTGCAAAGGTGAGTAAACTTTGGGGGAGCCAAAGTTCTTTCTATATTTTTATTTCTTATTTCTATTGACTTTATATAATGTAATTCGAATGGAGATAGTATTTAAATAATGTAAATAAGGCCCTAATGTCCCAACTCGAAAGCTTTTCTTTCTTAAATCTGGCTATCAAAAATATTGCGAAATAAAATTCTCCTCTCACTTGAGTATTTTGTTTTATGTTCTCATTTCTGTTGTAAAAACTCTACCAGTTGATCAATAAGCTCCTCAATCTCTTGTCCATCGTTAGCCAGTACATGATCAAAGCATTCATAGTCGTCTAAATCGCACTCTGATGGCACATCATCGATACCCTCTGCGAATTTCCAACCCCTTGCTTTGCGCGTCTCCGGTCGTGAGGTTAATCGTATGGTTAAGACCATATCTTTGCCATAGGTTTCGCGAAACCATTTTATATCGTTCTTGCGGCGTATATCACTGACAATGATGTAGGGTATGTGCAGTTGCTGAACAACCTCCTCCATGGCCAGGCGACAAAAGTGGCCATAATCTTGTGAGCGTACTTCATCACTCCAGACAATCATGTCACGTCGAAATTGCTCCTTGTAGGGGCCATCGCTGAGTAAGGCACTTAGATCCAGTTTAAGTTTCCGGGCCCATTCCGTTTTAATAGGCTCCGAGATGCGTACTATACGAGACCGATCCGAGAGGCTAAAAATTTGAATGATTAGAGAATTTCCAGAAATTAGTTATGGTATTTTACCGCCTCTGTAGTCGATCGGATACATAATCCTTGCCGCATTTGCGCTTGCCACTGATTAACAAAATTTTCTGCATTCTTTGCTTTGGGGCCAACTTTCACTTTTCCAATTCCGATGCCGCCCTGGCTCTGCCCTTAATACTGTTTGCTTAAGGAATCACTCATCCAATACCAAATCTAGTTGGCACGCTGGGTCATCTTTCATGCCATTGTTGCATTCGGCTTTGTTTTTATGTTAATTGTAGAAGTTTCTTTTCAAGAATTCAATTGTTTATGGGAAGCTGAAACAGCTGATGCCGTTAAAAGTATCGATACTTTATAAGTTCTCGATAAGGTTAGATTTACGTTCTTACTGCTGTGACTTTGTCATCGAAATCACGACTTTTCGAAAAACTGCCATAGGGGCAGTAGGGGTGTTCACACTAACAGGTTTATTGCATGTTTGAATCTCCTGAATAACTGATCTTGGTTTTGTTTATATTTAATTGTGTGGGAACAAAGTTTGTTTAGAATCTGCTGATCGTAGTCTTCTTTATGCATTGGTTGTTTGTGCTGTTTTAAGTTGGAGCTGTACACTCGGTGAATTTTTTTTGGAAATTTTAATCTCAGCCACTAAGAAAACAGTAATTTCGAAATATTTCGTGTTTTTTTGTTTTTGTTGGTGTCAACGACTGTCTTTACCGAACGATAGGCAAAGTTATCGATACGCTGTCTAGTCACTACTCCAAAAATCACGAATAAAGGAAGATTCAAATTAAATGCAACTTTCTTAACACCGAATGCAAGAATGCGTTGCATTCGAGAACTAGACATTAAACCAGAAAAGTTACTACCTAGTGATTATAACCCGATCTCCTTTTCCGGAATTTACAAACGTAAATACTTAAGTCAACAAATTAACTGATAATTACCTACTACATAGATGGTTTTGATCTGAAATTTGATATAGTCACAGCTCGCACTAACATTCTGGCACCATTTTTTGGCAACACTCACACGAAAAACAAGTTTTTGGTTCCGAATCGCGTGAAAAAGTCCCTTTTTTGGGAGCGAATCTCATGAAAAAGTCCCTTTTTTGGCACCATTTGCAGGCAATGCTGGAAATTAAGCCAGTAAAATATTCCGAAAAGATTATGAATATCATAATATGTCTTGTCTTATTGTTTAAATAAATGTTTGTTTATTTGTCTTGCTAAAAATGTACATGCACATTTAATTTACTTGCATTAAAACATACTTTCCTTGAAGCGTCCCGCAGTTCTTTCCATTTCTATCTGTAGTATTGCGTTTGCGGCCAATTGCTGTTGGAGCTTACTATTGCTGGTCTCATAGTTGGGTGGGGCATTGGAGCCGGTAGCAACACTACTTCCACCACCTGGCACCGCACCAAATGAGGCCAGGACACTGCTATAATAAGAAGCATCAGCCACCGTTTCCGATTGATGTGGAGCCCCTTTCTTAAGAGTTTGATGCAACGAAGCCTTTCCTTGATGACAGTCCTGAGCATTCGCATTGTTAATTCGGGCTAAATTGGCCTGAGTGAGAGTTGAATGCGTATGGACGGAATTGTGAGCGGCAGCCACAGCTGCAGCCGATCCAGGTGGAGGTATTGACCCAATCCCACTCACTGTCGGAGGAGGGGGACGCGCTAAAGACCGTGCAGCAGCAGCAGCCACCGACGAGGAGGACACTGAGATGGACACAGAAGACTCGGAGAGCTGCAAGGGAGGGAGCAAGGAAGCAAGCAAACATTCTTTATACAAATTTTTTTGTTAAGTGCCATAGCTACCACTCGCCTTGCGCTGCAGATCCGTAAGCTTTGTCTGATCTCCGCAGCTGCCGCCGCTGGCATTTGATAGAGGTGGTGGCAGTGGCTGGGGCGCCACGTGTCTGTGATTGATATGGGCCTGCAGATCACGCTGCGATAGATAGGTACGCCGACATCCAGTGCTGCCATAGCGACTGCCGCCATGGGTACACATGAAGACGGTGCCCAATCCACTTTGTTCAACTCTCAAAACTTTATCGTTGCAACGGGGACAAATTTTGATGGGTTCGGCACGGGCACATTTCAAACAGAAGACATGTTTGCATGGTATCATTCTGCCATAGACCAATATGGGTTTGTCGCACTGATCACAGCAATGGATCATGGGATTAAGAACTTTCTCTCCAATGAGACTGACTTTATGATTCCATTTAAGACGCAGCATGGGTTCGGGGGGGCCCCGGGAAAGGGTGGTAAAGGTGGGGGCTTCCAACTGTGATATGTCTGCTTCCATGTCAACTAGAATTAGAAGGAAGCCATTAGAACATACATTTGGTAGGTCAGATTGAATTTAATTAATGTTGCATACTAAGTCTTACTTGTTTGGGTTAGTACAGGCGGCGTCACTTGCACTGGTTGCTGCTGGGCTGGTTGTTCCTGTTCCTCCAAAGTTACAGCAACGACTTCCATTTCATTTTCCTTGTCCATGTCATGCATTATTGTATCTTCAGACTGCTCCATACTAGTTGGACTATCCTCCAGAGTGCCGACACCGGTAGAAATCACAGATGGCACTCCTCCTGCTCCAACTCCGCCCAGCTCATAACCCGCCGCTTCCAATGCACTGCTGCCGTCATCAATTTTCTTGCCACGACCTCGTCCACGACCGCGTCCACGGCCCCGCGCACGGGTACGTCCGCGGCCGCGACCACGCTTCACTTCTTCAGTGTCCATTTGGTTTAATAATTTGTTAATTTAATGTTTTTTCGAGTTTGTTTAGTTCTCTCTCTTCATACAAGACTTCGCAGGGTTGTCAGCTATTTTTAATTAGAGATGAGCGAGAGTTTCTTAAGTAACGAGTCACACTCAACCAAAGTAACTGGTTCAAAGTTAATGGTTATAGCTATATTTTATTTTGCAGAGTTTTCACACTTAAATAAATTATGGAGCTCTTAAGCCCTCATTTCTGAGACAGAACAAAATCCAGTAAGCTGCGGTATATTTTGTCCTCAGTTTATGGCACATTTTGCTAAATTTATCGTCATCTCCAATTCAGAAAGACAGACGAATTTTAATTAAAGCCACTTTAGCATATAGCCCAAATCCTCTTCTATATTCACAAATTTTATTGCATTTGTAACGGACGGATTCAAATAATTTCCGCCAAATTCATTTTTACTTAAGTGAAGTACTCATACAAGCTAAATCGATTTAGCTCCATATAAAAAAAGGAACTAAGCGGTTGCTAAAATGTTTAGCTGGTCTCTTAGCGGAGCCAGTCCACAGGCTATCCAATTGCTTCGCTCATACCCAGCGTACAAATCGTGGCGCCACAACCTTGACTGGCTAAACAGCTGATTGAGTTTAGCTGGGTAAAAGCCAAAAAACTCTTTTACATTTTTAGCATGGCTGCAAAAATACAAAAACGAAAACGATTAACGCAATTTGAGCCTTACGATAAGATTGCACTAATTGAGGCCGTCCAGGCACGTCCAATTCTTTGGGACTTGACCAACAAGAAACATTTTGATGCAGTTTATGCCAAATCTGCCTGGAAAGAAGTGGCTGATGATGTCCAAAAAAAACGTGAGTTGCATTAAGAATTGCGTAAAGTTTAATAATAAAATAGTATAAAATTCAGCGGATGATTGCAAAAAGGCCTGGAAGTCCCTGCGAGACAGCTACCGCTATCACCAAAAGTCTTCGGGCAAGAAGGTTGCCAAGAGTGGCAGTATCGGTGGCGTCGCACTGGCGCAGCCCATTGCGGATGAGGGAGTAGACTGGCAGTTTGCCCAGTATATGGCGTTTTTGCCAGAGGTGTCGACCCAGAGGCGGTACGCTTAAATATGTGCATTAACTAATTTATTTGTATTCATACAAAAATTGATCAATTCTTTCAGTAAGTACAGCTCTGCTTTTAAGGACACCGCTTTGACAAGCCAAGCTTCCTCAGCAGTTACGACGCCAGACATGACTCAAGCCATTAATGAAGACGACGATATGTTTTTGGAAGACGTAGAGTTCAAGCCAAGCGTTTCTCTGGATGCGTCTTCTTACTCCCATGTTAGTATACGGGACATGTCAAATAGCAACCTAATGCTACATTTATACAGTCAATTTTACAGCAGTCGTCAGCTTCGCAGGATATGGTTGGCCAGCTGGAGCTGGGGACATTTTTATCGAAGCACACGGAGTTGGTGGCGCGATCCGCTCCGATAGCTCCTCCGAGTTCACTGAACCGTCCAGTATTCAGTTATTGGGGTGATTTGCTCAGCAAAATGTCTCAAGAGAGAGCCGAAGATGCTGAAAAGGCTATGACGGACGTTCTCTGGGATCATTATAAGGCATCCAAGTAGAGTTAAGAATATATTTAAAGGAAATAATACAATAAAATATCAATTTTCATTAGTTTCATAGTATGTCCGTCGAAAACCAGCCATGGCACAGACCCGGCTTCTCAATGGAAGGCTACAAGAGGTACATTCTCTGTTCTCAAATTACGCTTATGCAGTGGAAATCATCTGCGACTATGAAATTGGAATTCCATTCAGCATTCTGTATTCCGAAAACACCACACTTCCATGTCCAAGTCAATGGCATGTCCAAGCTTTCAGTGGGAGAACTCATTCATATCTCCCTCGCTGCCATAAGCACCAACAACGATATATGTAGGTAAATCGATTAGACGCGTTGCCGATCGCTTGGAGGACAATTGAATGAAAGCCCTAAAGGTAACAGAAAATGGTTATTGTTATCAGTAGAATGGAATTGATTGAATGACATACGTTATAGTTGCAGAAGGCGTTACCACATTTTGTACTTTATTGTACTTTATTTGTACTTTATTGTACTTTATTGTACTTTATTGTACTTTATTGTACTTTATTGTACTATCGCCACATGCTTTCCGGCAACTGCAGCAATGCAGTTTAAAAAGTTTCATTCAGACTCAAAGTCTTCCCAATATTCCATTTTGGAAACTCTCCGTATAGCATAGTACAAACGGCACAACATATTCCATAAGTGGATCCAATCTGCCGATAGTGCATCTCTTCAGGACCAAGTGCTGCTTCAACATTCCAAAGAGGCAATTTAAATTGTTTATGCTGGCGCTTCCTCCGTGCATCTTCCCCCTCCTTTACAGCACGGATCATCGCCATCCCCACAACTATACATTGCCATTGACTTCTGGTCTCCACATATCATCCAAATATTTCAAGACGATTTATCTATATTTCAAGGACTTTTTTATATGTCTGACTACCATTTCTAATCCTCATCTGATCAGATTATCTGCCTAAAAGCATACTGTGTGAATTTTCATTGTGCAAATATAGATTGGAAGTTGCTACATTTTGGTGTGAATTTTCATTGTGCAAATATAGAGTGGAAGTTGCTGCATTTTGCTGTTGTGTTGTTGCTGCAGGACTTGGCCGATTGCTGTCTGTTGTTGTTGTTGTTGTAACGGCTGGGAAGTAT
>JAWNNO010006547.1:0-109058 GCA_035044985.1 Lordiphosa fenestrarum
AGGACTGCGTAAGGGGGCCATGTGACATTTGTCGTAGGCCAAGCATGGCCCAAGGTCACTTCGTGAAGGCGGAGTGAAATGGGGTGGGAATGGCCAAGCTGTCATAACACCTAGCAGGTTGACCGTGTTTGAGTGTAGAAAGGGGGTTTGATCGAGTGAATGTGGACATGAATGAATGGGAATGTATGGGTGTATGAATGTTTGAGAGAGCTTGGGATCGAAATGAATGGGGATCGGAGTGTTTGAGGTAATTGTGGGGTCAACTTGTGGACAGCAATGACTACATTTCTTCTTCTACAGACGGACTTTTTCTATTCGTTTTCTTTTTCCCTTCTATGAACTATTTCTATCGAATTGGCACGATTCTCTTTCATTGTTATTGAGTTCCGGTAGCGTCAACTTCCCAAAAGACCCCCCCACATACGGCGAGCCGAGCCGGGCTACCACCGTGCCAAAGTCGGGAATAGTTGACGTCCTCTGACCCATGGAACATAACACCATGTACTGAACCGAACCGGCGGTTCAGAAATTCTACGAACCACTGAACCGAACCAGTACTTATTTTCGAGTGGCTTGCATCCCTGAAAAAAATAACATAAAACTCAGAAAAATGCATGAAATCTTTATTTGAATCGATAGTACGGTCCATATAATTTAATGTTTGACAACATTGAAGCATTTATTCGTGAGATACCGGCGGAAACCTTGGAAGAGTATGCCAAAATTGGACTAAGCGGATGGACCATTTGAGGCACATTCACGGTCAACATTCGCATGAAATAATTTTCAAACATTAAGTTATATGGACCGTACTATCGATTCAAATAAAGATTTCATGAATTTTTCTGAATTTTATGTATTTTTTTTTAAAACTTTCCTATAGCTCTTAAAAATCACCCTTTACTAGCAACACATAGCGAAAATCATTTTAAATTAGTTGTTATTGATTCAAGATGATTCGGCAAAACACGGTCAGGCTCATTGGGATCTTTATTTCAAAAGATCGCTTAAATCGTACAATTGGTTAAGGTACCTCCAGAAGGAGTTAAGCCTATATACCTGAATATTTCTAAAAGAGCACTGTAGATTTGTATTAATATCTACATCTATGATGACATAATGAGCTATTGCATTTAGCCATGCTTGGTTTTTATTAAACCATGAGGCTCTAATTTGAAAACTGTGGATTGAAAATTGTGAATCTACCTTCATGCAAAATTTTGTGGCTCCATCTCTTATAGTCTTTGAGATCGACGTGTTCATACAGACAGGCGGACTGATATACGGACGGACGGACGGACGGACAGACTGACAGACGGACGGACGGACCGTCTGGACATGGCTATATAGACTCGGCTGTTTATACTGTTTAAGAATTCACAGTACGACAAAATCAAACTTTTGGAAAAAACCCGGGATGAGACCCTTAAATTCTGATAGGAGGGACTTCTGTAAGCATCGCCTCATACCCAGTTGTTCAACTGTACACTAGGTTCGCGTTCTATGGCTACTTTTGTATTAGCAACACAAAGCGACTACAATTTTAACTTAGAAGTTAATGTTTCAAGATAAAAATATACAAAATTCAGCAAACACAGACAGGGTCAATGGGTTGGTTAAGATACCTCCAGAAGGAGTCAAACCTAAATTCTTGCATATCTTTAAGAGCGCACTGTAGAGTTTTCTAAAAAACTATGTTTATGATATCATAATGGGCTTTTTCGTGGGCCTAGAGATGTTACTCCTCAGCCCAAAAACCGCGAGATGGACTACCATTTAATGATCCACCCACAACCCACGCAATATGGGCCATTAACTAGACTAAAAAATAGACCGGTGCGTTTTCAGATTTTTTGAGCTGACTACGAGCATTTTTGTACTAGCAATTGACTTACGGCAACATTGACCATTTAGGGTATTAAAGGCTCCCAAAAATTATGCAATTAATCTAATGGGTAAATATCATCATTACCAGCTGGAAAACAGATATCAGCATTTAAAAAATTTAGTTCGAAGCATCTTTGTGTATCGCGTTTAGTCCATTAACGGCATTTTATAATGCATTTGTTCAATTTTCTTGCTTGCAATGTTAAACGAACCTGCTTTGTTTTACTCATACCTATTAAATAATGATTATAAATTGTAGTCATTATTAATTAGATTATTTTTGTTTAAAAGTTGAATTAATGATTAAATTGCGATTATTTTCGGTTTCACACAATTATTTAATGATTACTATTACAAATAATCCAAAATAATGGAAAATATGCATAAATTATTAAAAATAATTGAAAATAATGGAAAATAATCGTTTTAATATTTTCCATTAATTTCCATTATTTCGACTATTTGAGACTATTTTGAGAGAAACCAATTATTTTCAACATCACATTTAATATCAACAATGTTTCTGTACGAGGTTGGCTTACAACATATTAACAAGAACGTATTAAATATTACATGTTTTCACATTAAATTATACACAAACATTAAACATATTCATTATTTTTTTTATTGTATCATTCAAACCGAAATTAAATGACCTTTCTATTGATATCAAACTTTTTATAAAGTAAGTTTAAACAACAAGTAGATTTTACATTAAATTTTGTAAAGATAAATAAGCCGACTGGTGTAAATGCAATACAACGTGTTCACTTGTTATTAATAGGCATTAATTTAGCTTACATGTTTTTTGAAACGGTTTCACTTTCAATACTTACCAAATATTGTATTATATTCACAATTGATAATATACAAAACTTCAATTACACAGAAAATTCACAAAGTTCAATTAAACAAAAACCACATCAAACTTAAACTCAACATAAGAACGTTCAAATACTGGGTGCAACACTGAATAAATATGAAAACAAACAACCGATTGCTTTATGTTGATCTTGTTCCTTTAATTTGGTCCTGTACAATTTATTTCGACTACTTTTTGAACACAACATCAATCAAGTGTCCGCCTTTATTGACCACAACAAAATGTGTCACAGTCGATAAAATGGCGATTTTGGCACGAATGTTGGCCTTAAGCTCTTCAATGGTCTGTGGATCGCTGGCGTAAACCTTGTTTTTAAATAGCCCCACAAAAAGAAGTCTGGGGCGGTCAAATCTGGAGATCTGGGTGGCCAGTCAATATCGCCTCTTTTTGATACCGGCCCAAACAGTCACTTTTTGGTCGTGTAAAGGTATTTCATGGATGCGGTGTGGATTTTCCGTGCCCCATATGCGACAATTTTGCTTATTAACACCACCAGAAAGCGTGAAATGGGACTCATCGGTCATCAAAATTTGTTTCCAAATTGAACGATTATTTTCGATGAGCAGCGTCATTATTTCGGCACGTTGTTTTGGTGTGAAGCGTTCCATGGTCAAAATTGTACTAGATTGATGTTTCCAAAACATGTCTAACAAAAGCAATTGGTTGGTAAATGTCAAAGTTATTCAGTGTTGCCATACCGACACTTTACGCGTGTTGAACTTGCAAATTCTCTCTCTTAAACATATGATCGCGCTTAACGGAACCCCGAATCCAGCGCAAGCTATAAAATCCAATAAGAATTGGCATAGGAAGCGAACAGACGACCAAAAAAAAATAATGAATATGTTAAATGTTAGTGTTTAATTTAATGTGAAAACATGTAATATTTAATATGTTGTAAGCCAATCTTGTACAGAAACATTGTTGTTATTAAATGTGATGTTGAAAATAATTTGTTTCTCTCAAAATAGTCTCAAATAGTCGAAATAATGGAAATTAATGGAAAATAATGGAAAATACTAAAACGATTATTTTCCATTATTTTCAATTATTTTTAATAATTTATGCTAATTTTCCATTATTTTTGATTATTTGTAATCGTAATCATTAAATAATCATAAATTTTTCACCAGCCAACTATGTATATAATCACTACGACTATTTTCCAAAAATAATTTAATTGATTAGTAATTCTAATGGCAACTTAACAGGTATGGTTTTACTTTGGGCTAGGCCGGCTAACGCAGCCCACTCAGGGCGGGGTCGTGCAGTCCCAGCCAATAGCGAATCTTTGCCTTAACAACTCTAAAATACAAAAAAACACTAACTGGCTCTAGAATTAACAACAATAAACGGACACAGACAATGAGGTTTCGATGATACACCTCTGCGCACCCACCCTTCCAGTGACCACGACTTGTCGACCGATTCCGGATCACCCTGCCACATATATGGGTCAGCCTACTCCATGGTCATGGAGTTTCCCCTCCTCCCCCTACGATGCAAACTTAAGCCATCATTTTTCCAGCATACCTTACAATTTAATCGACAAACAAAACTTAAGCATATTTTTTCTTTATGATAACACCAAATTTGAACTAACGACTAACAATAATAACCAAGCATATTTTCCTAAATTTTCTTTATAGGTATGTTCATACAATTTCGCAGGCTCTAATACATATGATATTTTTTTATCTTTTTCTGCGGTCCCGCCACCCGAACTAGGATGTGACCACTGCCACCAAGGGGATTCGTGTTCTCAACGGAATTTGTATCCACCACCTATTTGCCCAATCGCCTATGCTAGAATTGGAGAGAAATTTCCCGCTTCCAAAATCTAAAATACCCCTACCTACCCTGATGGAGCACCAAATGGGACAGATAAGGGACGTTTCTTTCACTTATTGAATCTTCTACCTCCAGCTTAGAGGACTAAGGAATAGTGGATGATACGGATCAATAGGTCCCCCTGATCAGATCCGAGCTCGCACTCGGGCCTTTAACTTGGTGTTTAAATATACTTAAATATTTAGGCATATAGTAAACCTCCTAAAACAATCCCTAACAAATACACTAAACTTATCCTAAAATATGAATAGAATACTAATAATAGGTACTCCTCCAGATTCCTCTCTCCCCAAAAACCAATGACAGGGCTTTCTGGGCTCTCGGGTGGCCTTACACTGCAACCACAACCAACACAAAATTTACGTTCCCTTCCCGGCTAATACTTCGTTTTCTTTTCACTCACATTGTTTACGTTTTCAACATTAACTTTTCAATATAACTGCGCGGAGATCAATGCCAAATCTTGGGCGACTTTTCTTTTCCACATGGGTTTTCTATTCGCGCCCTTGCTGATTTTTTCAAATTTAATTTGTTGCCAGCGACAGTCGACTGCGCGCTCTGCCCGACTAGGCGTGGAATATTCCACCGGCCACCCAACTAACCCCCCGATGGCCTGATCGAAGGCCATGGCCTGATTTTAAATTCGGGTGTGGGTGGGAAAGAGACTGCCTATTTACTGCATTCTGAGAGCAGCTTTCGCCTCTCATTTGAATTTTTGAATGCAGTGCCCTTCTTTTCACGCCAGAGGGCGCTCCACTGCCGTTTCCCCTCCCCAGCTGTGCTGCCAGAGCATTTCATGTACGGCGCTGCGCCTCACTTCTATCTATCGATAAACCGGAATGTAACACCATGCGAAAATTTTCCCGACGCAACCAAAACCAAGAATATTCGCACGCATTCCGATGAGCATCAACCAGACGGCCTAACCTACAAAACTCGTCTCAGCCTTCCGCCGTGCCCAACGAAGGTTACTCCCACGACCCTGAGATCGGTTCATCACAATTGGTAAGACGACTTCAACTTTGCGGAGCTCCTACCAATACTTTCACACCTACTTCTTTGCCCTCTCACATACGCCATACATATGCATATGTGAGCCACCCAGAGTTTACATGCGGATGAGAATACACACACACCTTATATTTGTAAGCAACAACAAGAAGTTTTGATTCTTTGCGAAGAACTTCCCCATTTACATTCGTAGATCCTTTGCATGGAAAAACGCCAACCGACTTCCCCGCCAGATCTTCCAACTCATAGGTATTGTTACCTACTGGACGAACCATCCGACAACGCACAAATTTTGGAGCGAACTTAGCATTGAAATTGTGAGCGAAATTACTCAATACAAAGTTGCGCCTAAAAATTTCTTGTCCAGGCGTCGCATAGAATCTTCGAGCTCGCTTATTGTATCTCTGGCGGCTCTGTTCATATGCTTTGTGAAGTTTGTTGCTGATTAATTTCCAAATATTCTCTCTTTTGCTCCGCGGCTCCATGTTGGTCACCTCGTGATCCGTCAGCTACTGAAGCTTCCGCGCCAATTTGTAGCTGGATCCATTCAGATACATATGTTGACCGAATACCGCAAAGAAAGGCGTTACACCGGTGGCCTCATGCACAGCGTTCCTTATTGCCACCTCGATATCTAAGCTCTCTATGTTATTTTTGAATAGTGCATCATTTGAATTTGACATAATTGCATTTTCTGAGACTTGGTTAAATCCTTCCATTTCTGATTGTGAAATCTTGTCAAACGAATTTTTTATCTACCGACATGATCGACCGGCTCGCAGAGGTGGAGGTGTTCTGAATGCAGTTAAGTCCAGCCACCGATCCGAGCTGAACATTGTCAATACACCTGTAGATGTTGAATTCGTTGCCGTTAAGGTATCGTTTCCTTTATTTTCTTTATTTATTACTTGTTCTTACATCCCACCTTCATCCGATATTCAAGTTTATATGCACCATATAGCTTGTATCAAAGATGTTTTGACCCAATTACGAGATATTGCCTCAATGTTTGTTGTAGGTGATTTTAATTTACCAAACATCACATGGTTAAATCTCAATGGGTCGTCTAATCTTGTACCATCAGTACAGCATGATTTTTTAGACTGTCAGCTTGACATGTCTCTTTTTCAAATAAATCCTGTACAAAACAATTTAAACAATTTACTAGACCTTGTTTTTGTCACTGATAGCACCAATGCCAGTGTCTCTAGGTCTCCCCCTCTATCACTCCCCGAAGATTCGTACCATCCTACACTTGAAATCTCGTTTTCTGTATCTGGACCTACCTCCCCATCTTCCAAAGTCCCCGATAAACCTCGTCGTTGTTTTCGCAAAGGTTACTTCACTCTGCTAAATCAACTTATTTGCGCAACAGACTGGTCTCCTTTGTACAATGCGGTTGATTTCGATTTTGCTTTTACCTTTTTCTATGAGTCTATTAATTCTCTTTTAGATATCTGCATCCCTAATAGCCTTCCTACCTCCGCGTCACTGAATCCCCCTTGGTGCTGTCCTAGACTTTCAAATTTGAAAAATATTAAGACAAGATGCTTCAAAAAGTATAAGAGAACTGGTTCTGCTATTGACTATTCCAAATACTCAATAGCAAAATCTAATTTTACACTTTTCAACTCTGAGTGCTATAAAAAATATCTGGTCCGTTGCAAAATCCAATTCGCACAAGATCCTAAACAATTCTATAGTTTTGTGAACTCTAAACGTAGATCTTAGTCTTTACCTTCCTCTTTTTTTCTTGGTGACCAAAAGGCTAGCAATGATTTCGCTGCCGTTGATTTATTCGCTGATTTCTTCCAATCAACTTATTCCTCTGTCCAATGTGCTAACACTTCTTATCCTTATAACATTTCTTCTTCCAACTCAATCTGTGCTCCCATTATATCCGAAACCTCTCTACTTAAATCTACCTACTCTCCTGGGCCTGACAACATTCCTAGTTGTGTGCTCAAGGAGTGTTCTAGCTCTTTATGCAAACCTTTGCTTAAACTCTTTAATCTATCTCTTGATTCTTCAGTCTCCCAACTCTTTGGAAAGAATCTTATATAATTCCTCTCCATAAAAAGGGTGGAAAATCCGAGATATCCAATTACAGAGGCATTGCTAAGCTATCCGCTATCCCTAAATTATTTGAAGAGATTGTAACCGCAACATTGCAGCATTATTGTAAGTCGATTTTATCACCTTTCCAGCATGGAATACGACCAATTTGCTTGAATTTAGCTCTTTGGTTAATGATGGATTCCTTAAGAAAAAGCAAACTGATGTCATCTATACTGACTTTAGTAAAGCCTTTGACTCTGTCAGCCATGATCTCCTCCTCTTTAAGCTCGATCGACTAGGATTTCCCTCCCCTTTTCTGCTGTGGGTCTCGTCATATCTAAAAGATAGAACTCAAAAAGTTCTGCTACGTTCCAATATTTCAAAACCTGTTTCTGTAACCTCTGGTGTACCTTAAGGTAGCCACCTAGGTCCTTTGTTTTTTACTCTCTTCATAAATGATCTCCCCACAATATTATCCTATTCCCGGATACTTATGTATGCCGATGACGTAAAACTTATTTTATCTTTTAACGACCCGATGGATTATACCAGATTGCAAGATGATCTTAACTCCTTGCGGTCTTGGTGCTTGGTTAATCATTTACATCTTAATTGCTCCAAGTGTATGTTTATGACTTTCCACCGTTGCAAACCTTTGCTGTTTTCCTATATGATTGGAAATGAACCGTTGCAACGTATATCGTCTGTCGTTGATCTTGGAATTCTTTTTGACCCCAAATTGACTTTCAATTCTCATATCACTTCAATAATTAATAAAGCGAATGGTGGTCTTGGATTCATTAAACGTTGGTCGAAGGAATTTAATAATCCCTACACCACAAAACTACTTTACACTGCTCTAGTTCGTCCCACTCTTGAATACTGTTCGTCCGTATGGTGTCCGCAGTATAAAAAGCATATTGATCGTATTGAGTCAGTCCAGAAGCAATTCTTGCTTTTTGCCCTTCGAGGCTTAAATTGGGACCCCAATCTTCGTTTACCATCGTACTCCAGCAGACTCTTGCTTATTGACCTACCCTCGCTAGCTAACCGTAGGACAGTCTTAGGTGTTTCTTTTCTGCATAAGCTATTTATCGGTGATGTAGATTCTTCTGAACTCTTATGTCGCCTTAACTTCTCTGTTCCTTCTAGACCGACTAGAAACTATTTACCTTTAATCTTGTCTAGATGCACAACTGATTATGCCCAACACAATCGTTTTCGGGTCTTATGTCAAAACTATAATGATCTTTATCACTTGCTCTCAACAGATCTCTCTCTCTTCTCACTAAAAACGTCCCTTTACACCTATCTCCGGGAAAGTCTCTGACCGCACCTAGCTGTGAATAGGGGCATAGCTTGCCGGACTGGCTAATAAATCATCCCCCACCGGGTCAGAGACTTTTCGGATATTCATTATTTTATTTTATTACATTTTTTAATTTTTATTGTTTGTTCTTTTTTTTTACATACTATATATTTTTTTTTTCTTTTCACTGTTCCTATGTATGTTTTAAGTTTACCTCTTTTTAAATATATATTTATATTTATTAATCTATTTTTATTTTTATTTTTTTTTTGGTTCTAGTTCATACATAAGTAGAGGTTAAGTTTTCTTTTCTGTTTTTCTTATTTTTACTTTTTAATTCTTTTTCTATTCGATTTTTTTTTTCTTTCTCCTCTTTATGCTTTATTTTT
Organism: Lordiphosa fenestrarum; assembly: GCA_035044985.1. Lineage (NCBI taxonomy): Eukaryota > Metazoa > Arthropoda > Insecta > Diptera > Drosophilidae > Lordiphosa > Lordiphosa fenestrarum. The sequence continues at coordinate 9,389 of JAWNNO010006547.1, forward strand.
ATATGTTTTTGTTAGTTCTAATAGCGTCTCTGACTACAACAGGCTGTGAATCGGGACATAGCTGGCCGGACAGGCAAATAAAATTCCCCCACCGAGTCGGAGTCGCTATTAGTTTATTTTGTAATTTTGTTAGGCTATCTTTGTTAGGCATCCTAGTTGATAAGACTTTTTATAACGTTATATCAAATTTGTTGACAGCTTTTTTGTCGACGAATATAAATAAATAAATAAATAAATAAAGTAAGCATCCCAATCTCTATGATCCTGTCCCAAATAGGTGCGGATCGCTGCCAATACAGTTCTGTTCACTCTCTCCGCCGCGTTACTCTGGGGCAAATATACGGGTGTCTTGATATGATCAATTCCCAAAGCCTAAATCATCTCTGTGAAAGCCTTGGAAAAGAACTGCTTTCCATTATCGGAGTGGTTGTCTCCGGTACCCCGAACTTGTAGAACACCTCATGGACAAGGTATTCCACCACACTGGCCTTGGCCTCAGGCATCGACTTTAAAAAGGTGAATTTTAAATAGTGGTCAACCACCACAAACATTTTCCTAAGAAACCAATATACAATTTCTGGAATGGTCGTTCGGTCACCACTTCCTCGCCTATGTCTACCTGCAATCGATGATTTGGCGCTTTAGTCTCCTTACAGCGCTGACATCGGCGGACATAATCCTGTACCTGCTTGAACAGTTTTGGCCAATGATATAGCCTTCGGACTAGCGTTTTCTTCATGCCCCCATGGGCCGCTTTGACGTTCATATGAGCCTGATCTATTATTCCAGCTGTTAAGGAATTTGGCACCCATAACTTCCAAACAGTATCCTCGACCTGATCCTCCAAACGCTCAAAACCAACCTTTTTATATATCGCCTTGCCTCTGACTTGTAAATCGGGTAATAATTCTTTATTGTTCTCTATCTCCTCCCGCATCTGACGATAATTTTCCGAGTCGAACTCTGTGGTCTCAAATCCCAGCTTTGTTTGTGGATCTGCCTCCAACTCTTCCACGTATCGGGACAACGTATCGGCCACGACGTTCTCGACTCCTTTCCGGTGCTCTATCTCGAAATTGAATGCCTGAAGTTGCAACGACCATCTGGCCAATCGGCAGCTTAAATCTTTAAGTGAAATCAGCCATTTCAAACTCGCATGGTCTGTTATCACAGTGAACGGCATGAGCTCGATGTAGGGGAGGAATTTTTGGATGGCCATAATTGCGGCCAGGCATTCTTTTTCCGTCACGGAGTAATTAAGCTGATGGCGATTCAGCTTGGCGGAAAAAAATGCAATGGGCTGCTCTCCCGCTGTCTCATCCTTCTGGAATAGAACTGTTCCCACTTCCGCATGTGACGCATCGCATTGGACATAGAAATGCCTTTTAAAATCTGCATGGACTAACACCGTGGCCCGTGTCAAAGCAAGTTTCAGCTTCTCTACCGCTTGTACTGCCTCTTCATTTAAAGTAAACTTTCTTCCTCCTTTCTTTTTCAAGGCATTCGTCAACGGAACCGACAGTGAGGCAAAATCTCGTTTGAAACGGCGTTAAATCGTTAAAATCGCTGACACTCGATTTGGATCCATTTTTATTGTGCCACCACCCACAATAAATCCCAAATATCTAAGGTTTTTGAAACAAAAGTTTGATTTCTTTAACCCTATAGTAAAATTTGCCCTTTTCAGATTATGGGCCACCTGCCTCAAATACTGCATGTGAGTTGCAAAATCAGCCGAGACGATGAGCAGATCGTCAAGATAAACGATCACGTTAGTTCTTAGCTCAGATGGAATGACCTTATCCATCAATCGGCACAAAAACTGTGAATGCTATCGATGCTAGGAATTGGATATGCATCCTTCACGGTCAGTTTGTTGAGTTTGTTGGCAAAATCGATTTTTGTCGGGACGACGCACAACCGTCGTACGATTGCTCCATGGTCCATCACTGGGCTCGATCACTCCTAACGCAAGCATCATGTCTACCTCAGCCCACACCAATTCTTGCATGGCAGGTGAGAGCGGGTAGTGTAGGTCTTTAACTGGTTCCGCACCCTCTATCAGCTGGATAGTGTGCTTTTCCAAAGATGTCCTGCCCAATCCAACCTTTTCAAAAGCCAAAAACTCTTTCTTCACCGATTCTAATTCTTTATTTTTTTCTTCTTTCAGCTCCCACGCTTCAGTATCGGGCTTCGGACACTCCCCGTCTATCTGGAAATAGTGTTCCATCTGAGAAGCCAACACCTCTTCAACCAACCTCACGGATGAAACCGATTCCTTCGGATCGATGATTGCTGGTGCCAATGCGAATGCTTGCCAAAAGTCGACGCCAAGGTACAGCTCCTGCTCAAGTCCTGGACAGATATAAAACATGATCTCTCTTGATGTTGTTCCATATTTCACGGAAAGATTCCAATGATTGATCTATCCTCTCCTACTGCCGTACGCACCGTAGAGACATATTTCGCCACATCCACGCCAAATTCGGCTATGAGCGTGCGACTGTTGCGCCCTAAAATGTTTATAGTCGCCCCTGTGTCTAATAGTCTTCGGATCACCTTGCCTTGGATGGTCACTTCGGCAAAGGGTCTAGGATCGGTGCCTGCACTCCGATGTGCTGCCTCTACTACTCGTTTTCGTGTTTGTCGTCGTTTGCGAAAGCGAGCTCTAGCTTTTTTCACTCTCATGGTTACCATCCGCATGCCTTCCACGAGATGTCCTCCAAAAATTCTGTTCCGAGCAGCCAAATATGCCCTCATCCTCAACTCGGCAGTTAAGAAACTAATCCTATTCTTAGTATTAATATTTATGTGATTATTGTTTCACTATTTACTTGATTTTCAGTTACTTCCGCGGGAGTGCTATCAACGAGCCCTGTTCTCCTGCTTTGACTGCGCTCGATCTTGTGTTTTCCGCACAGTTGGGGCAAGATGGACTGAACACGTCGGGTCTTCCGCATCGAACTTTTGCGCTGTTCTAAACGCGGGACGTGACTCTCGTCGGCCGAAATATGCCTCGACTTCCAGGCACTCTTCCCTGAGTTCCTCCACATTGTGCACCCGCAATGCATAAACGTATCTGGCTATTTCCTCGCAAAGTCCCTTTTTTATGATTTGTACCACCTTTAATTCTCCTACGGGAGAGAACAATCTTGCCCTTAATATTCAATTGATTCGCCTGACCGCTGCTTCCCATCATGGAGTGCTCTCAAACGTTGAAACTCGTCTCCCCTCCCTTGGATGCGTGTGATCAGCTCTTCCTTCAGATCATCCCATGTTTCTGGGGGTGTTTCCCATACAAACTGCCAATACCATTCTGATGCCTGCCCCTTCACAAGATGGTAAAAATTCTTATGTACTTCCGCCCAAGAGCACTGACATTGTCTTTTTATGAATTCAATCCTGAAGACGAAGTCTTCCACGATCATTTTATTTGGGTCACCGTCAAAATAAATTTCTCATGTCGCCCTTGCATACGGGCTTGTTCTGCCTTGATCTCTGTTTCGAGTCGGCTTCGGCGGTACTGGAGGCAGACTCGAAATTTGGGCAGGCGGAAATTCCGATCTGGCCCGTTTTTTGATAGCTCCGCTCCGCCTTTCAGGACCGTCGACGTCAACATCTCGTAACGCCTGAACTTGAGCATTCGAGTGGATGGCTTCTACGCTTTGTCTAAGTGGTAGAGGATGTCGTTAATCGACTTCGCCCACTCCAAGAAGCCTTTGCAGATTTCCTCCTGCAACGTTCTGCTGATTGTGCCTGCCAACGATTTTTGATAGGTTTCTTGCCCTTGGCCAAAAGCCATATTCACTGCCGCGGTGATATCCGACGGAATCGCAAGCGGTTGTGCTCTGCCATTCCAGCTGTCATCTCTATGCTGTTCTGGGCTACTCATATCTGAGTTGCTTGGTACTCGCCCTTGTTGAAGAATTGGCGGGGGAGTCCTGCTTAGTCCTCCTCCTAACTCAAGCCTTGACCTCGAATGGGAGTCCTGGCCCTTTTCTCCCGGCATCTATTTCTTGATCTTACTAAATTTTATTCCTACAATTTCGCTAGTCTCACTAATCATTTTTTTTCTTCTTTTCTTGCTTTTAGATCCTAATGACTATTTTACACCCCCGAATACACAACGTTCGTTCAGATTCTGTTTATGAAGTTCTTTATGACAGCACCAAATTTGAACTAACGACTAACAATAATAACCAAGCATATTTTCCTAAATTTTCTTTATAGGTATGTTCATACAATTTCGCAGGCTCTAATACATATGATATTTTTTTATCTTTTTCTGCGGTCCCGCCACCCGAACTAAAATTTGACCACTGCCACCAAGAGGATTCGTGTTCTCAACGGAATTTGTATCCACCACCTATTTGCCTAATCGCCTATGCTAGATTTGGGGAGAAATTTCCCGCTTCCAAAATCTAAAATACACCTACCTACCCTGATGGAGCTCCAAATGGGACAAATAAGGGACGTTTTGACTTATTGAATCTTCTACCTCCAGCATAGAGGACTAAGGAATAGTGAATGATACGGATCAATAGGTCCCCCTGATCCAGGTCAGATCCGAGCTCGCACTCGGGCCTTTAACTTGGTGTTTAAATATACAGGGTGCGCCATATAAAGTGTCGGTATGGCAACACTGAATAACTTTGACATTTACCAACCGATTGCTTTTGTTAGACATGTTTTGGAAACATCAATCTAGTACAATTTTGACCATGGAACGCTTCATTTCACGCTTTCTGGTGGTGTTAATAAGCAAAATTGTCGCATATGGGGCACGGAAAATCCACACCGCATCCATGAAATACCTTTACACGACCAAAAAGTGACTGTTTGGGCCGGTATCAAAAAGAGGCGATATTGACTGGCCACCCAGATCTCCAGATTTGACCGCCCCAGACTTCTTTTTGTGGGGCTATTTAAAAAGCAAGGTTTACGCCAGCGATCCACAGACCATTGAAGAGCTTAAGGCCAACATTCGTGCCGAAATCGCCACTTTATCGACTGAGACGCTCGAAAAAGTGATGGAAAATGCCGCAAAAAGGGCAGATTTTGTTGTGGCCAATAAAGGCGGCCACTTGATTGATGTTGTGTTCAAAAAGCAGTCGAAATAAATTTTACAGGACCAAATTGAAGGAACAAGATCAACATATAGCAATCGGTTGTTTGTTTTTATATTTATTCAGTGTTGCCATACCGACACTTTATATGGCGCACCCTGTACTTAAATATTTAGGCAAATACCTCCCACAACCATCCCCAACAAATACACTAAACTTATCCTAAAATATCAATAGAAATAACTATCAAAAAAAAAAAATTTCCTTCTTTTTCTCCCTCAGCGCCCAGCGAGATTCGCTGCTAGGGGGAAAGGTCAGGCAACGTTCGAGGACCGAAATCCGGTGTGGCGAACAAATCCGCCGGAGCCCCCGAATGGACGGCCCAGAGGATAAAGGGCTTCTCCCCAATTACTGGATTATAGCCGCCTTGCGATCCGGCCTGGTCGCTCAGTTATATTTAGGCCCAAACGGCCTCTAGGAATGGACTCACTTTTCACTGGTTCCGCTCGGAATCTGGCGACTCACGGATGGACTCCGGATGCCCTCGGCTCACTTGGCCGTCCGCGTTGCCTCGTCTGGTACTCCTCCAGATTCCTCTCTCCTCAACCGCCTTCCACTGCAACCACAAACAACACAAAATTTACATTCCCTTCCCAGCAAATACTTCGTTTTCTTTTCACCCACATTGTTTACGTTTTCAACATTAACTTTTCAATAAAACTGCGCGGAGATCAATGCCAAATCTTGGGCGACTTTTCTTTTCCACATGGGTTTTCTATTCGCGCCCTTGCTGATTTTTTCAAATTTAATTTGTTGCCAGCGACAGTCGACTGCGCGCTCTGCCCGACTAGGCGTGGAATATTCCACCGGCCACCCAACTAACCCCCCTATATAGGCCACTTCTCCCGCCATTTGTGCCTATCCCAACATACTGGGTCTATGACCTGATCGAAGGCCATGGCCTGATTTTAAATTCGGGTGTGGGTGGGAAAGAGACTGCCTATTTACTGCATTCTGAGAGCAGCTTTCGCCTCTCATTTGAATTTTTGAATGCAGTGCCCTTCTTTTCACGCCAGAGGGCGCTCCACTGCCGTTTCCCCTACCCAGCTGTGCTGCCAGATCATTCCATGTCCGACGCTGCGCCTCACTTCTATCTATCGATAAACCGGAATGTAACAAATGAAGCATAATTTTATTTGAGCTGCTAATACCCTAAATGGCCAATGTTGTTGTAGGGCAGTTGCTTGTACAAAAATAACCATAGCTCGCAAACCAAGGCAATGTTGGAGAAACCGTAAGCGCAGTTTGATCTATTATGGGATCTTCTTTATGACTTACATGGAGACGTTCGTGGTTGAATCTTAAAAGGGTACTCCATCTCGCGGTTTTTTGGCCGACGAGTACATCTTTTAAGGACGTGCGCTAGCCCATTGTGCCATCATAAATTTAGTATTCAATAAAAATCTACCGTGCGGTTTTAAAAATATTTAAGAACTTGTGTTTGACACCTTCTGGAGGTACCTTAACGAATTGTACGAAAAACATGATTTTTTGATATTCCGTTTCTAGTGACCCTGTCTGTGTTTGCTGAATTTTGTAGATTTTTGGTCTGAAATATAAGTAAGTAAGTAAAATTGTTGTCGCTTTGTGTTGCTACTACAAAAGTACCCATAGGACGCGAACCTACGGTACAGATGAATATCTGGGTGTGAGGCGATGCTTTCAGAAGTGTCTTCTATTAGAATTTAAGGGTCTCATCCCGGGTTTTTTTAGTGACATACTGTGATATATATACTTTATGGGGTCGGAAATGTTTCCTTCTCTCTGTAACATTCACTTGCACAACTTCATGATCCCCCATTTCCCATTTTTAATGGGAACAGGGTATTAAAATATACCGAACTGCGCTTTCAGATTTTCCAACGAAGCATTGGTTACGTTTTCCTTCAATGGTAATAACACAGTGTTAAAGCGAAATAATACTTTCGAAATGACCTACCCTACCCTGTAGAGCAGGTCGAGTATAGCATACAGAGAAACTCCTGTGAGTAATTTACGTGTTTTTTTTTCCGCAACAAATAATTTCTTGTGTCGTTTAACGTGCCAATTTTGTCGCAAGTCTAACGTAATTAATTTTATTAGTATTGCCCACTATCGGTTTGTGCTTTACTTTTCAGTTGTGCATCTTCACATTGCTAATTTAGCAAATTTTATTGTATTTTGTTAGTGCTTTTGTTTTGCTTGCTTAGCAACTCAGCATATCGTCGCCTGAACCTGTTGGCAATGTCTCTGTCTCCTTTCCTATTCCTCCTCAACCTCCTCTACTGTCTGTTAAAATGCTCAGCAAGTGTTTCTATTTCAAAATTTAGTTTTGCACAACCTCGAGATTTAGCTTCGTTTAAGTTAAGTGTTCCGTCTGAATCATTTCCAATCATATGTGATCCAGCATTCTGGTTGCCAGATATGGTTGTGCATGAATTCAGGCAAAAAATCCAATGAGGCCGATGCCAGTCAACTTGCCCTCATTTAGTTCATCTTCACGTGTAGCGTCTAATAGGGTTTCAAAAAACTAGTTCCGTCCGTCTGTCCTCTTATTGCATATAAAAAAATGTAAGGGGCCTTTTATCTAAGCTCCATACATTATTTTTGAATAGTGCATCTTTTGAATTTGACATAGTTGCATTTTTAGAGACTTGGTTACAACCCTCAATTTCTGATTGTGAAATCTTTTTTTTTTTTTTTTATGCTTGGTTGGTATTTATTGGATCTTCTCTTAAAGAGACTAACAATAGTTTTTCAAATCTTAATCTAGAAACTATTTTAAAAACTATCCCCTATTGGAGGTAGTTTGAGTTCTACGGCCATTCAAGTCAGTCGCTGGGTTGGTAGGTCGTTTCTTCGGAGGCGAGAATGCGTTGCCAGCATGGTGAGAGATTTTGCAAGTTGGTTTGGGTGGGCAAGAAGCTTCTCAGAATATTTGCGCTTAAGTTCCTCTATTTCAGTTTCAACCAGTGGGATGCTGAGGTCGTTGTGGATACAATCATTGCGAATATACCATGGCGCTCCAGTGATGGTTTTAAGGATTCTCGACTGTGATCTTTGGAGGATGTCCACGCTGCTCGCACAAGCATTTCCCCATAGCTGCGAGCCATAGGTCCAGACAGGCTTTATGATGGTCTTGTACAGTAAGACTTTATATTCCAGCTTTAGAGGGGAACGGGAGTTAATTAGCCAGAGAAGGCTGTTGGCCTTAAGCTTTATCTGAAGTTTTTTCGAGTCTATGTGTTTGCGCCATGTTAGCCTTCTATCAAGGTGTACACCTAGGTATATAACATCGTTTGATTGCGAGATCAAAGTCGCGTTTAGTGATAGCTGGGGACAGGTGCTTCTGTTGAGTGTGAAAATCACGTGCTTACACTTTCGCTCGTTGATTTTAATACGCCAGTTGGCCAGCCACTCTTCCACGTCGGTAAGATGGCTTGCCAAAAGTCATGTTGCGGTAATTGGCCATTGTGATCTGCTTAATATTGCCGTATCATCCGCAAAAGTACTTATTGAAAGACGAGAGTCTGTTGGTATGTCGGCAGTGTACAGTACGTATAGAAAAGGACCTAGAACGCTGCCCTGCGGTATTCCGACTCTTATGCTAAACTATTCTGTTGTGTACTCTTTTTGACGAACTGTAAATATTCTGTTACTGACGTAACTTTTTAAGACATTGTGTGTATTTGGTGGAAGAATTGTCTTTATCATGAATGTAAGACCGTCCAACCAAACGCGGTCAAATGCTTGGGCAACATCTAGGAAAATGGCAGAGCAGTATTCATGGTTTTCAAACGCAGTCCGAATATCTGAGGTTATGCGTTTGAGTGGAAATCAATTTTACAGAGTAAGATTTTCTCAAAAAGTTTTGATAAGCAGGGTAGCAGACTAATGGTTCTATATGATGGGTCTATATGTTTTATCCTTTCCTGGTTTCTGAATCATTATGGTTGCGGACTTCTTCCATTGGGTTGGGAAGTATCCAAATCACAGTACCGCATTGAAACGTCTTGAGATATATGTAATGGCAGGACTTGGAAGTTCCATAATCATTATAGGCGTAATAACGTCATGTCCAGGCGATTTTCTGGGTTGTGCTCTTTATTTCAAGTGAATGAATTTTGATTGGGTCAGTTTGTGCGGCGATGGGAACCAATGGAAGTGCATAGCCATTGTTTGGTGGATTTGGCTGGAAGACATTTCAAAAGTGATGTGAAAATACATTTGCCTTCTCTTCGTCACTAAAGGCCCATTTTCCACTCTGGCCCCCTAAAGGCATGTCTACCTTTGCAGTTGGCTTTATGCCTGCATGTGCTCTCCATAGGGGAAATTTGGTGCTTGTAGGCGATAGTTTTTCTATGTAACGGCTATGGGCTAGCTGCTCTTCCGCTTCGAGTGCTTTGCGAAGTATGCGATCCGCAAGTCTCAGACGATTTTTTGTCGCAGGCGACCTATGGTGCTGCCATTCTCTTTTTGCACGCCGCTTTTCAGACACCAGTCGGTCTATGTAGCTGTTCGTTAATCTACTATCTTGCTTAGGTGTTATTGTTGTTGTTTTAGGGTTTGAATGATGAGCAGCAGCAGTAATGATAGAGTTGAGGGCTTGTACTGAGTTTTCAATCTCTACTTCGCTGTTTATGGTCGGGCTCAGCTCGATGTGACTGCTGATATATTTTTTGTATTTGAGCCAGTTTGTCTTGTGTGAAGTCAGTCTCCGAGGATATTGTCTGATCTGAGGGCACTCCAGAAGGGTGAAAATTATTGGAGAATGGTCCATTGGAACGAGTATTAATCCTGCTCTTCAGATCTTTGTATACTTGGCAACCTCTGTAGTTTGCGGTGTGGTTACCTCCACAGTTACTGCATTTTATGACTGATGGATCCTCCTTGTTTGCGGGGTATGAGGCAGTATTGTGCAGCTCTCCGCATGCTACCCAAACAGATCGCAGAGCGCATTAGGATTTGGTGTGTCCAAATTCTTGGCAATTGGTACATTGCACTGGATTTGTGCGCTTGTGCGGTTCCTCTACAGTTACTCTGCGGTGCAATAAGTAAGGTAGTTCGTAAATGGGGTGCACTTCATCTTTGTTAGGAGCTACGTCTTCCGGGCTCAGCTCAACTTTGAAAAGCGGCTGGGGTTTTTTGTCTCTGTTTATTAAATTTATTACGGAGTTGACTTTAAATCCCTTTTCTTCCAAAGCATAAGCAACTTCCGTTGCAGGAACACTTGATTCAATACCTTTGATTACAACTTGTAGGTCTTTGCTACTTTTTAGTTGGTAGGTGTAGTAGCTTTTATGTTCAGCTCTTAAACATTTTTCGACAGCGCGATAGTCGTCATCGGTGTTAACTTGGAGCTTTGTTTCGCGTATGTTGCCTTTGCTGACGGATGTCACATAGAAGTTATTATTCTTGTCAAATGATTTTTTTATCTATCGACATGATCGACCAGATCGCAAAGGTGGTGGTGTACTGATCGCAGTTAAGACCAGCCACAGTTCCAAACTGATCATTGTTGATTAGCCTGTGGATGTTGAATTTGTTGCCGTTAAGGTAACTTTTCCATTATTATTTTTATTTATTACTTGTTTTTATATCCCACCTTCGTCCGATATTGAAATTTATATGCTTCATGTAGCCTGCATTGAAGATGTTTTAGCCCACTTACGGGACATTGACACACTGTTTGTTGTAGATGATTTTAACTTGCCTAACATCACATGGTCAAATCCTAATGGGTCGACTTGTCTTGTACCATCAGTACAGCATAATTTTTTAGATTGTCTGCTTGACATGTTTCTTTTAATAAATTGTTAGATCTTATTTTTGTCACTGATAGCACCAATGCCAATGTCTCTAGGTCTCCCACTCTATCACTGCCCGAAGATTCTTACCATCCAACTCTTGAAGTCTCGCTTTCAGTATTTGGACCTGCCCCTTCAACTTCCATAATCCCCAGTATACCTCGTCGTTGCTTCCGTATAGGAAACTTCAGTTTGTGCAACAGACTGGTCTCCATTGTAAAATGCGGTTGATTTAGATTTTGCTGCCACCGTTTTCTACGAGTCTATTAATTCTCTCTTAGATATCTGCATTCCTAATAGCGTCGCTTTCAGCGCGTCACTAAATCCCCCTTGGTACTGTCCTAGACTACCTAATTTGAAAAATAATAAGAAAAATAATGCTTTAAAAAGTATAAACGAACTGGTTCAATAGCAATAGCAAAATCTAACTTTGCACTATTTAACTCCTATAACTGCTATAACAATTATCTTGCTCGGTGCAAAATTCAATTCGCACAGGATCCAAAGCAATTCTATAGCTTTGTGAACTCTAAGCGTAGATCTTCTTCTTTTCTAAAATCGGGTTCTAGTTCTTTATGCAAACCGTTGCTAAAGCTTTTCAATCTATCACTCAACTCGTCTGTCTTCCCATCTCTTTGGAAAAAATCTTACATTATTCCTCTCCATAAAAAGGGTGGGACATCGGATATTTCAAATTACAGAGGCATAGCTAGGCTTTTCGCCATTCCGAAATTGTTTGAAGAGATAATAACCTCCACATTGCCAGCATGCCAGCACCTTTCCAGCATGGTTTCATAAAGCGTCGGTCAACAACGACCAATTTGCTTGAATTTACTTCGTTAGTTAATGATGGATTCCTTGTAAAGGCACACTGATGTCATTTACACCGACTTTAGCAAAGCCTTTGACTCTGTCAACCATGATCTTCTCCTCTTTAAGCTCGATCGATTAGGATTTCCCTCCTCTTTTCTGCTTTGGGCCTCGTCCTATCTAAAAGATAGAACTCAATAAGTTCTGCTTCGTTCTAACACTTCGAAACCTGTGACTGTAACCTCTCCCTACAATATTATCATATTCTCGGATACTCATATATGTCGATGACGTTTGTGACGGTTCACCCTAATGTTTTACGAACAGGTCCACCTCACTTAGCTAAATCTGACTTGGTCCACCTTAACAGCTGACAATGACTTGGTCCACCCTAATTTGGTCTCACTGAAGTCAGTTGCGTTTGCGTGTGATTGTGTGCTGTGCTTTAGGATCCGTTAGGCATGCTCAGATTCGGTAGTTATATAGTCGTCTCATTCACACTGCTGTGAAATGTAGCAAGAGCTTGCAATCGTCTGTTTTTTTTTTGGTGAGAAGCTTTCGTTCCACAAGTACAGAAGTTAGACTTCAGATCAACTCCCGCGTGGTTCGGCATTTATTTGGCAAAGATTACGCAAAGAAGACGGTGCGAGTAAAAGTCTAGAAGACCAGCGAACTGTCCACGTGTCTAAAACGGATTATACAACCACATTTGTCTGAAAGTCACAGAACGTGTGCTCAAAGTAAAGTCACCCTAGAGCAAATAGAAACAGTGTATTTAAAGTGCCCCGGCAGGTATGTTTGCAAAGTGATCAGTGACCAGGTGTAGAGATTTAACCATTTGTTTCCTATGGGAGTGCTTCAGTACCCCAAGTGCTGCGGCCCGGCCATCCCAAATTGTATGCACATGCTTTCAGCAGAGTCCCAGGGAGAGATAAGCAGGAAAGATGTGTCCATTGATGTCGAACTCTCGGCGCTAGAAATTTTCATTCCTCTTACTGGCATTCGTCTTGACTGGACCAGCCAAGCATACATATGTCGGCGCATGGATGCACGATGCCCACATTGAAAACGCTAAGTACACATGTCTTGGATTTGATTGGTAAATTTTCACTTAAACAAAATTTAAGAGTGCTCATCTGCAGATCAGCAAGATCCGAAACCTAATTCAGAAAAGCAATTCCATATCTTCTGGAACAACTCCAAGTGAATTAAGGGTTGCCAGAAGGAAAACTTATTTTTGAAAAGCGAATTTTGTTAACCTTAGAGTGCTTGCAGTGGACGTGGATCCATTGAAATCATGAAATGAATTAGTCGTTAAGTTTGTAAAAACTTAGTGTTAAGTTTAATCTAAGATTGATTTACATTCTGCCTCAAGTTAGACTTTCTTGCTGCAGCAGATAGTTCATAGTTAGGATCAGCATCATGCTCAATAACAGTTCTTACCTTTTGTTAAATGGATTACCTAAATATGAAGTGCATTGTGAAAATGAAGTTTAAACAGTAAATAATTTCTTGAGAAGCACCAAGAGTAAGTTCTGTCATGCTAGTTGGGTCAGCATAATCCAAGATTAACGGAATGTTGACAAGGTTGGGTGGGTTAAGAAATGGGCAACAACACCAGTCCCATTAAAGGAAATATATGAATTCCAAAGAACATCTTAAGCGGCTTGATCAGCACATTCTCTTGTAATTGGCAGCAGTACTCGCCATCCGGCGAGTCCTAGTCGCTACAGCTACGAGTAGACAAGCGAACAGCAGAGGCACTCCAGCCAAGATATCATTACAAAAGTGGCGCCCAACGTGGGGCAAGGCAAAATATGACCGGAGCAATAGTGATTTGCTAGAATAGACATTTCTGGACCATAGATCTGTTTAGTGAACTTGTCGACACAGTATCTATCCGATAGAGCTATACTAGAAAGCACAATATACTCATTATTGCTCATTGTTTGATTAGAACTTAGGAATTAACACTCTTTTGCGATGCCCGTCATCAAAGATGTTACCAGGTTCTGTGAAAATAATTTTTGAAAAGTCAACAGATGTCATATCTCACGAATTATACATTGGGGATTAGAATTCATATAAACCTTTAACACTTGCACATGACACAATGAACTCAAGGTGTTTCTTTTAGTCAATGAAAGAAAATTTCTAACAATAGCTGATAGTTCAATCAATCTCACCGAGTCAATTGACACATCATTTTCCGACTCATAAAACAAAAGGAAAGAAATATGACTGAAAATAATTGTCAGGTTTGTGAACAACCTATGCGTTTGGTAGAGTTGAGGTCCATCACGAGGTGCAAACACACTTTCCATAAGGCGTGCATTTTAAATTGGCTGAACACATCAACATCATGTGCAAGTTGTAATACTACTATAGCAAAGAATAGTTTGTTAGATGTGGTTAGGCTAGATTCTTTACCAATTGATACCGATCGGATTTTACTATCAAATAATCAAAAGAAGAAGAGAAATCAGACAAATGGACAAGAGAAGGTCTCAAATGAAGTTGAAGTTATCACACAACTTTCGCACCAAATCTCAGGCATGCATGTCAGACAGGCCGAACCGGAAGTAGTTGTACCAGAATGGCCAAGGGAAAGCTTTTTCTCGATACCGCCAGTTACACGTAGAATTGATGCATCCAGTCATCTAAATCCGCAACTTAACGCCCATCCTGAAAGATTGTCGAGCACATTCAATGCGTCGAACAGCAGTAAAGTAGCAAATTTGATTTACAATTGGCGATTAACTTACAGTGGTTCTCAGACAGGAATGCCGATAGGAAAATTTATCTACATGATCACAGCATTAACAAACGATAGCTTGGGTGGTGACTTTTCTCTGTTGTGCGAACATTCACACATCCTTTTTACGGGAAGAGCTAGCGAGTGGTTTTGGCGCTATAGGCGAAACCACGAGCGATTTACTTGGATTCAACTTTGCGCCGCATTGAAAGCGCACTTTCATCCATTGTCGGATGAAGACATCAGAGAATTAATTAGAGATCGCAAGCAAGATGAGGGAGAGATTTTTGATGATTTCTATCATAGCATCATGTTGCTATTGGATAGACTTACGACTCCAATAACGGAATCAAATTTGGTAGAGATTTTGAAAAGAAACTTAAAATCCTATTTGCGAAAAGAGCTTTTCTTTCATGACGTATAGTAAGTTCTATAAGTCACTTGCGAAGTCTGGTGGCAAAACGGGAGGCGTTTGGTCAAGAACTGAGTCGCACTCGTCAGCAACAAGTGTATAGAAAACGTGTAAATGAGATAGACTTGGCCGCTGCCGAAAATTCAGACCCACACGAAGGTGATGAGATAAGCGAATTAAAAGGGACAATCAGAAATGACAAGAATAGGGTTAGGGAAACGGTTTGCTGGAACTGTAGGTAGAAAGGACACAGATACATGGACTGTCTTGCTCCCAGAAGCATATTCTGTTACGGCTGCGGAGAGCCGAACACCTTTAAACCCAGTTGTGAACAATGTCAGGGAAACGAGCAGACGAGCGGCAGCAAGAGCAACCGCAACCGCTCGTAGATAAATTAAGTGTTGACTCTAAACCCCGACAGAATGCTATGAGTACGCACACGGATTTAATGAATCTCAGGGGTAGTCGTACACTTAGTCCACCTAAACCATACCATGTCAGACTTGCAGAATATGAAAAGATTAGAGCACGAATCTTTAAGGAGCCGATGAAACGACAGGAGATCACAAGCGAACTTCCGAAAAGGAATTCTGTTCGAATTAGAAATTACTTTGCAGAAAGAAGAGGTATCATTAAAAGAGTGGTTCACAGCTTGAATTGTTTAGCACGTTCCAACAATGACCTCAGACCATTTATCAACGTAACCATTTTTGGCAAAAGTTATACAGGACTTCTTGATTCAGGCGCATCATTATCTTGCTTAGGTGGAAATGCAGCGAAGGAATTCTTGGAATCAAAAATACCCTTTAAGGAATGCAGTTCGTTTGTAGAAACTGCAGGAGGTAAAAGATACCGAGTGGAGGGCTACGTTGAAGCCGAGATTACTTTTCGTGAACAAACAAAGCAAATAGAACTGAGAATAATTCCTGAACTGAAACAAAATCTATACTTAGGCGTGGACTTTTGGAACAGAATTCTAGATTGAGTAGGATATTGTCGTTGTTTCCCGATTTTGATAAAGATGGATTAGGGAGAACTTCATTAATTGAACACTCTATTGAAGTACAACCAGGGTCAAAACCCATCAAACAACGATATTTCTCTGTTTCGCCTGCAGTGGAAAAGAAGATATATAACGAAGTCGATAATATGCTCAAGCTTGGAGTGATTGAGGTAGCACCTCAGAATTGCGCTTGGAGTAGTCCAGTGGCGGTGGTGGAAAAGGAAGACAAGTTTCGTCTCTGCTTAGATTCGCGAAGAGTGAATAGCATAACAATAAAAGACGCGTATCCACAGCCTAAGATAAATGGCATTTTGTCTCGCTTACCTAAGGCACAGTTTATATCATCGCTGGACCTTAAACACGCATTTCGGCAAATAGGTCTTGATAAAGACTCAAAGAATTTCACTGCAATTACAGTACCAAATCGACCGCTATATCGATTTAAGGTGATGCCGTTTGGTTTAACCAACGATCCCAAACCATGAGTAGATTGATGGACATGATAATTCCAGCGGAGGATCAGAACCGTGTCTTCGTCTACTTAGACGATTTGTTGTTGGTGACGGAAAAGTTCGAAGAACACTTGGCTTTGTTAGCAGATGTAGCATCGTTTTTGCGAAAAGCAGGATTAACTCTGAACCTTAAGAAGTGCAAATGGTGTGTTCCAGAGGTTCGATTCCTAGGCTAAGTAATTGGGAACGGGTGTATCAAAGCCGATTCCAATAAGATTTCAGCAATTCAAAACTTGTCTGCACCTCGTTCAGTGAAAGAGTTGAGGAAGTTCTTGGGAATTTGCGGATGGTATAGACGGTTTTTGCATGACTATGCGTCTTTGACAGCACCTCTTACCGATCTAACAAAGAAAGCCAAGACATTCCAGTGGACTAGTGAAGCGCAGATTGCTTTCGAAAAAACTAAGCAATTGCTCACATCAGCACCTGTACTAAAGACTGCAGACTTTACAAAGTCGTTTGTAGTGCAATGCGATGCATCAAGATCAGGAGTTGGTGGGGTGTTAGCACAAGAAGACTCTGAGGGAGTAGAGAAACCCATAGCATATTTTTCACATAAGCTAAACCGAGCTCAGAAAAATTATGCAATAACGGAGCTGGAATGCTTAGCAGTAGTGCTATGTATTGAAAAATTTCGCGAGTATATTGAAGGTCACGATTTAAAAGTGGTAACAGACCACGCGAGCCTTAAATGGCTCATGCGTCAGTCAGATCTGAATGGTCGGTTAGCACGATGGTCACTAAAGCTCCAAGGCTTTAACTTCTCTATTAAGCATCGTCGAGGTAGCCTTAATGTTGTCCCAGACGCACTATTACGTTTAAATATGGAGGATGTTGAAACGATTGATATAGCAAGCGCTCCCGAAGTCAATTTGAGTTCTGTGCATTTTCAGTCTACCTCTTATCAGGAGTTGATTAAAAATGTCAAGAACAACAAAAGCCGCTTACCAGATGTTACGGTGGTTGATAATTTGGTGTACAAAAGAAATCAATTCTACCTGGACTATGGATTATCCGTGTATGAATGTTGGAAATTATGGATACCAAAGGAGACGACTAGCGATGTCATCAGAAATGCACATTCACCTCCAACATCAGCTCATTGTGGAATCGGAAAAACCTTACAGAAGCTTCGTAGGCATTTGTACTGGCCTCATATGGCAAGAGATGTAAAGGAATTGGTATCTTCTTGTGACATATAGTATGCAAGCAAACCAAATCTCCGAATCTCACTCTGAAGCCTACGATGGGAAAGCCAGCATTCTCGGAAAGACCTTTCCAACGGATATATATGGACTTTATTGGTCCATATCCGAGATCAAAGAATGGGAATGTGGCAATATTCTTGGTTTTAGACCACTTAACTAAATTTCACCTGTTGACACCATTAAGAAAGATGAATACAGAGTCTGTGATTGATTTCCTCGAGAAGCATGCTTTCACAGTTTTTGGAGTTCCCGAGTGCATAATTAGTGACAATGGATCACAATTTACTTCGCATCTTTTCAAGTCCTTTTTGCACAAGTTCGGCATTACTCATAGCTTGACAGCAGTCTATAGTCCACAGTCTAATGCTTCTGAACGCTTGAATCGATCAATAATAACAGGTATCAGAGCATATGTAGACAAAGACCACAGGACATGGGATTCTAAGTTACCTGAGATATCATTGGCAATTAGATCTGCTTATCAATGCTCGATTGGGTTTTCCCCATATTTTTCTTTGTTTGGCACTTCAATGGTAACTCATGGTATATTCTTATAAGAATTATTGAGAAAACTAAATTCCATGAGAGTGGGAGAAAATATTGAAAACTCTGATAAATTGACGATAGTGAGAGATAAGTTGATTCTCAATATTAAGAATGCGTTTGAGACTAACAAACATTCGTTCAATTTAAGGTCTAGAATTGTTACCTTTGACCCAGGAGACATAGTATACCGCAGGAACTTCACACCTAGTAACAAACTAAAGAGCTACAGTGCAAAACTGGCACCAAAGTTTCTTAAGGCTAAAGTGATTAGAAAAGTTGGTACCAATTGCTATGAGCTAGAAGAGAATGGAACCAACATTGGCATATACTATATCATGCCAAGGACATGCAACGAGCAGGTTAGAGAACATTATCACCGTTTTCCAGATTATTTTGCCTTTGCACGGCAAAGGGAAAATAACCTGTGCTGTGAGGGTTCACCCTAATGTTTTACGAACAGGTCCACCTCACTTAGCTAAATCTGACTTGGTCCACCTTAACAGCTGACAATGACTTGGTCCACCCTAATTTGGTCTCACTGAAGTCAGTTGCATTTGCGTGTGATTGTGTGCTGTGCTTTAGGATCCGTTAGGCATGCTCAGATTCGGTAGTTATATAGTCGTCTCATTCACACTGCTGTGAAATGTAGCAAGAGCTTGCAATCGTCTGTTTTTTTTTTGGTGAGAAGCTTTCGTTCCACAAGTACAGAAGTTAGACTTCAGATCAACTCCCGCGTGGTTCGGCATTTATTTGGCAAAGATTACGCAAAGAAGACGGTGCGAGTAAAAGTCTAGAAGACCAGCGAACTGCCCACGTGTCTAAAACGGATTATACAACCACATTTGTCTGAAAGTCACAGAACGTGTGCTCAAAGTAAAGTCACCCTAGAGCAAATAGAAACAGTGTATTTAAAGTGCCCCGGCAGGTATGTTTGCAAAGTGATCAGTGACCAGGTGTAGAGATTTAACCATTTGTTTCCTATGGGAGTGCTTCAGTACCCCAAGTGCTGCGGCCCGGCCATCCCAAATTGTATGCACATGCTTTCAGCAGAGTTCCAGGGAGAGATAAGCAGGAAAGATGTGTCCATTGATGTCGAACTCACGGCGCTAGAAATTTTCATTCCTCTTACTGGCATTCGTCTTGACTGGACCAGCCAAGCATACATATGTCGGCGCATGGATGCACGATGCCCACATTGAAAACGCTAAGTACACATGTCTTGGATTTGATTGGTAAATTTTCACTTAAACAAAATTTAAGAGTGCTCATCTGCAGATCAGCAAGATCCGAAACCTAATTCAGAAAAGCAATTCCATATCTTCTGGAACAACTCCAAGTGAATTAAGGGTTGCCAGAAGGAAAACTTATTTTTGAAAAGCGAATTTTGTTAACCTTAGAGTGCTTGCAGTGGACGTGGATCCATTGAAATCATGAAATGAATTAGTCGTTAAGTTTGTAAAAACCTAGTGTTAAGTTTAATCTAAGATTGATTTACATTCTGCCTCAAGTTACTTTCTTGCTGCAGCAGATAGTTCATACTTAGGATCAGCATCATGCTCAATAACAGTTCTTACCTTTTGTTAAATGGATTACCTAAATATGAAGTGCATTGTGAAAATGAAGTTTAAACAGTAAATAATTTTTTGAGAAGCACCAAGAGTAAGTTGCGTCATGCAAGTTGGGTCAGCATAATCCAAGATTAACGGAATGTTGACAAGGTTGGGTGGGTTAAGAAATGGGCAACAACACCAGTCCCATTAAAGGTAATAAATGAATTCCAAAGAACATCTTAAGCGGCTTGATCAGCACATTCTCTTGTAATTGGCAGCAGTCTTAGTAGTAGCAAAAGACCCCCCCATCCCGCGAGTCCTAGTCGAAAACCCCCAACAGTGCTGATCCCCATACAACTACGAGTAGACAAGCGAACAGCAGAGGCACTCCAGCCAAGATTTCATTACACGTTAAACCTATTTTATCTTTCAACAACCCGATTCATTCTATTGGATTGCAAAATGATCTTAACTCCTTGCAGTCTTGGTGCTTGGTAAATCATTTGCACCTGAATTGCTCCAAGTGCATGTTTATGACTCTCCATCGATGCAAACCATTTCTGGTTTCCTATACGATTGGTAATGAACTGTTTGACCCCAAATTCAGTTTTAATCATCATATCTCCACTATTGTTAACAAAGCGAATGGTGTACTTGGATTCATTAAACGTTGGTCGAAGAAGTTTAATGATCCCTACACCACTAAGCTCCTTTATTCTGCTTAAGTCTGTCCCGTGCTTGATTACTGTTCATCCGTATGGTGAACGCAGTAAAAAAAGCATGCTGATCGTATTGAATCAGTTCAGAAACAATTTTTACTTTTTGCCCTTCGTGGCCTAAACTGGGACCCTAACCTTCGTTTGCCATCGTATTCCAGAAGACTCTTGCTTATTGACCTTCCTACGCTAGCTAACCGTAACTCTTACGTCGCCTTAACTTCTCTGTTCCTTCTAGGCCAACCAGAAACTTCTTTGCTTTAATCTTGTCCAGATGCACAACTGATTATGCCCAGCATAATCAATTTCGGGTTTTATGTCAAGACTACAACGATCTTTATCACCTCCTCTCAACAGATCTTTCTCTCTTCTCCTTAAAAACGTTCCTTTATACTTATCTCCGTGAAAATCTCTGACCACTCCCAGCTGTGAATAGGGGCATAGCTTGCCGGACTGGCCCCACCGGGCTATTTCGGTTATTCATTTATTTTTATTATATTTTTAATTTCTAAATTTTTACTTTTGATTACTCTTTAATTATAGTTTTATGCCTCTTTTTTGACTTTTCTTTACTTTATATTTATATATTGTTATCTTTTCTCTACAAATTTACGTTTATTTATTTTATTCCTATTTGTATTTTAAACCAACATTTTCTTATTTTTTTTCCTTACCTCTTCACTATCTCTATCAGGCCTGTTTCGGGTGTCACATAGTTTATTCTACTATATTTCAAATTAAATTAAAATCGAACAATTTTGCGTTGGCTGTTCTGGTATTCGACTTGGAATCCGAATGTTTCAGTTAGAAATGGTTTTCTTTTGACAATCCGAATGTTTCAGTTCCAAATTGTTTCTTTTGACAACTCTCTGAACTTGATCAGTTCGATGAAACAAACAAAATACAAACTCTGCAAAATGAATGGTGCTTTAATAAAGCTGTTTAATATCTCGCTTTATTTTAATGGAACTTTATGAAACTTTACGAATTTACTTTTGGTTCCACAGGCTCCAAACAATGTGAATTCAAATTGATTAATTCTATCAAATTGTGAAAACCAGAACAGGTAGCCAAATCGAAATAGTGAAAATTTAGTGTAAGTGAAAACATGAACAGGCCTGTATTATTGATATTTTGTAATGGTCGCAAAGACCATTGGAAAACAAAATAAGACAACAGAACTGGAAAAGCGTATACCAAACTCAAAAACCTGAAACATAAACATGATCCGTAAACAAGACATTAAATTCAATGAAATAAAACAATATAAGTAATAATCACACAGTTCGACAAAATTAAACTTTTGGAAAAAACCCGGTATGAGCCCCTTAAATTCTGACAGAAGGCGCTTCTGTAAGCATCGCCTCATACCCAGTTTTTCATCTATACCCTAGGTTCGCGTTCTATGGCTACTTTTGTACTAGCAACACCCAGCAACAGCAATTTTAACTTAGCAGTCAATGGTACAAGATAAAAATCTACAAAATTCAGCAAACACAGACAGGGTCATTGGAAACGTAATATCAAAAAATTGCGTTACTCGTACAATTGGTTAAGATACCTCCGGAAGGGGTCAAACCTAAGTTCTTGCATATCTTTAAAAGCGCAAGGTAGAGTTTTCTTAAAAACTAAATTTATGATGGCACAGTGGGCTATTTCGTAAGCCTAAGAGATGTTACTCCTCAGCCAAAAAACCGCGAGATGGAGTACCATTTATTGATCCACCCACAACCCACGCAATATGGGCCATTAACTAGACTAAAAAATAGACCGAACTGCGTTTTCAGATTTTTTGCGCTGACTACGAGCATTTTTGTACTAGCAATTGACTTACGGCAACATTGACCATTTAGGGTATTAACTGCTCCCAACAATTACGCAATTAATATAATGGGTAAATGTCTTTATTACCAGCGGGAAAACAGATATCATCATTTAAAAACTTTAGTTCGAAGCATCTTAGTGTATCGCGGTTAGTCCATTAACGGCATTTTATAGTGCATTTGTTTTATTTTCTTGCTTGCAATGAAGCAGGTTACCTATGAGATTAATGGCATAATTTTGGTGAAGCTTGTAATACCCTAAATTGTCAATGTTGTTTTAAGGCAGTTGCTTGTACAAAAATAATCATTGCCCGCCAACCAAGGCTATATTGGAGAAAACGAAATCACAGTTTGGTCTATTTTTGGATCTACTTTATGACTTACATGGAGATGATTGTGGGTGGATCTTAAAATGGTACTTCATCTCGCGGTTTTTTGGCCGACGAGTACCATCTTTTAGGGACGTGCACTAGCCCATTGTGCCATTATAAATTTAGTTTTTATACAAAATCTACCGTGCGGTTTTAAAGATATTCAAGAATTTGTGTTTGACATCTTCTAAAGGTACCTTAACGAGGTGTACGATAATCGCGATTTTTATACTCTGTACCGAAGGTACATAGAGTATTATAAGTTTGTGCAAAAGTATGTAACATGCAGAAGTAAGCATCTCCGACCCCATAAAGTATATATATTCTTGATCAGCATCAACAGCCGAGTCGATATAGCCATGTCCGTCTGTCCGTCCGTCCGTCTGTCCGTCTGTCTGTCTGTCCGTATGAACGCACAGATCTCAGAGATGGTAAGAGATAGAGGTTTGACATGTACGGGACATATGCTTTTTATGTCTGCAGGCAGATCAAGTTTATTTTCAATTTGGGCCACGCCTCCTCCCGCCCCCGCAATTTAGAAAAAACGTCATATCTCCCACAGTTTTGAAGATAGATGGCTTGTTCCTTCTGGACATATTTAGTTATTAGGATAACTTATCGATCCGCCAAGGGAATGAAGAAGATCGGATGAACGGTTTTCGAGTTATGATCAAAAGACAAATTTTCTTGGTACAGAGTATGTTATAGTCGGGCTTGACCGACTTTCTTTCTTGTTTGATATTACGTTCCTAGTGACCCTGTCTGTGTTTGCTGAATTTTGAAGATTTTTGTTCTGAACCATTAATAACTAAGTTAAAATTTTTGTCGCTGGGTGTTGCTTGTACAAAAGTACCCATAGAACGCGAACCTAGGGTACAGATGAAAAACTGGGTATGAGGCGATGCTTACAGAAGCGCCTTCTGTCAGAATTTAAGGGTCTCATACCGGGTTTTTTTTTTAGTGTCGTACTGTGTTATACTCTGAATTGTATGAATTATATAAATAATAGAAATAAAACCAATAATATAAATGAATAAAAATATCACAATGTATTAGATCATATATGTTTGAAACCAGCGCCAAATAGGACACACTTATGGGAAATGCAACTCTTCGATAGTCATGCCTACGCTCTGTCATCAAGGTTGCATTCGATAAAAAGAAAAATTTAATCCAAGTTTATTTTATCAATCATACTTGGTTCTTCAACCCTATTAAGGGCAATCAAGTGCCCACGATAGTCTACACTAGACAAGGTGCGTATTTCTGGGAAAAACAATCTCCCAAAGCAAAATTACTAATTTAGGTTTGGCCATGTGCCTGTTATTTTAATTTAGAACTCAGCTTTGGATGGTTAAGAACCCAACAGAATTGCGTGTACAATCGAACGATCAGGTTAGCGACGGCTCAGCTCAGCCACAAAAGCCGCAGCCTAGACAGCGCATTTTCTTCCCGCCTGAGGAGTCTTACCTAAGCCAGAGAAGCCGTACCCTTTCCCGAGCAGCATTACTTGCGCCTGATCAGTCTCAGCCCTAAGAGCAGCCTTACTCTTGCCAGAGCAGTCTCATCGCCGCCAGAAAAGTGACAGCGGAGCCAGACAAATCTCAGTGCAAGGCCAAATCGGCTAACTCCCACCAGCGGCCAGCTGTAAATCATCCATCCATCTGTGTGTGTCTACCAGTGCAGAAAAGAAAATTTCTGTCCAATTTTAACTGGCGAAATCGATCTAAAATCAATAGTGATGAGTGAAAAGCAGAGAAAATCATTTCCTATTGCAAGAAGGCATAAAAAAGTTAGAAATCTTGATTAAAATTCCATTCGAAGTTAATTTTTATATATATTATTTTGAAGTGTAAATTGTTGCTTTCAATTAAGTTAAGTGATTAAGTGTGCAGCTACAAGAAAGGCAACAAATTTAAATATTTTCGAAAACTTAAGTACTATGTGCGTGTGTGTGCGTAGTGCATTGGCTAAACTCTGAAAAAGTAGACAAATCAAAACCCACAGAGAGCCAACAAAACAAACGATTAAGACACTGCTTAAATTAAAGTAGAACACGACAACAAACACAAACAGCAACAGTTTTATATCGTAAAGCCACCTCCCAACCACCCACTACTGTAAGATCGACCCGTCACCATGTAGGATTAGGTCGATCTCTTTTGTGGGTCGTCGTTAGTGCGCCTTAGATGCACGAGGTCCCACCTTAATAAAATAGTACAAGCCTTCTTTGCTTGATGGTCTTTATTCGATTGTTCTTAAGTTTTATACAAAAGAGTTGATATATCTAAAGACTGCGAGCTGCGCTGTCAGTGACGCCGGCAGCTGAGCAGTCGGTGTTAGTATGTGTATGTGAGTGAGTAGCTGCGATAACGTCGCTACGAGGGGGAGAGCATAATATGTGACAGCCAACGGCCGCGCATGCAGATATGCTGACTCGGCGCTTTGGCTGTCCATTACGAGTGTGATCTAATTTAAATTAAATTTAAATTCTGTTTTTTTTTTTTGAATTTTATTGAATTATTGATATTACTTTATTTATTGGTTGATCAGACCTTTTTTTTCATGAAAATTTTCAGTTATTATAAATTTTTAACCTATCCTTATGTACTTTCTGTGGTTTTTTCTTTCCTAACCTAATTGTTATATTATCGTTTATCTCAATATTATCTACTCTATATGGGCCTGTGTAGTTATTTTCTAATTTGTGCCCTGTTTCGTTTTTTAGTAAAACTAAATCTCCTATTTCTAGCTTAAAATCTTTTGCTTTCTTATCATACAGAGCTTTTCGTTTTTCTTTTTCTATCATTATTCTTGCTCGTTTGTATGCTACTTCTAATCTATATTTTACTTCCTTAGCATAATCTTCTATATTGTAAATAGGATCTACTTTTTCCTTATTAGTATTTATAAATTGTCTCGGTGGTCTACCGAAAACAAGTTCATATGGGCAGTAGCCATGGGCTACCGACGGTGTCGTATTGAAACAGTATGTGAAATAATTCAACCATACGTCCCAATCATTTTTGTCAATCGAAATGTAAGAGCGAATGTACTCATTATATGTTCGATGACTACGTTCGATGGTATCAAGTGTTTGATGATGATACGCTGTCGAGTTTATATATTTCACTTTAAGTAGTTTACATAATTAGTATTTTTTTATACTCAGTACCCATATCCGTAATGCACGTCTTCATAGGACCGTACTTGAGTATTAAAGATTCGAAAATTGCTGGCATTTTTATTTGGTACCGGAATCGTGACTAAATATTTTGTTAGGTCACAGATTATTGTAACTGCGTATTCATTGCCATTATCTGTTCTTGGTAATGGTCCAACTGTATCAATTAAAACGATATCAAATGTTTTTGTATGTGTTGTCGTCTTTGCTTTTTGGCATTTCTGACATTTTTTGACATATGTTTTGATCGTTTTAGTCATTCTGGGCCAATAGAAATACTTTCTAATTTTAGACAGGGTGCGCGAAATCCCTGAATGGCCTCCCTCAATAGGGTCGTCATGGTATTTCGACTGGATTGCTTTAATTTGAGCTTCATCTCTTATGTCTATAATGTTCACTTTTTGTAGCATGTACTTTCTTTAAAGTACTATTACCCTTTTCTTTAAATATTTTTAGTGAAACAGGTTCGAAAACTTGTTCACTTGGTGACATTTGTACTTTTGTAATTCCTTGAGTCCCGGCTTCTGAATCAAGACTTTGAAAGAATTGACCTAAGTCGAATTCCTCATTAGAAAACAAGTCATTAACTGAAAATCGTGAAAGAACTCTTTTTCCCATTTTAAACATGCATTTGTTTTTATCGAGTTTTATTTTTTGACATCATTATTGCTAATAACGTCATAGACATTGGCTAAATATTTTTCGTTTTCTTTTTGCTCAAGCAATTTGTTTGTTGCGTCAGGCCTGACGTTTTCCTGTCTTGTTGAAGATCTTGTTGAGACCTTTAATATTTGTCGATTCATTGTAATTAGCTCTCCAATTGTAATTCTGGATAGAGCGTCTGAGACATGATTGTCCTTCCCCTTGAGGTATTCTACCTCAAAATCATGTTCTTCTAAGTCTAATCGCATACGTGTTAGCTTAGAGCTTGGGTTTTTCATTGAAAACAGGTACGTTAGTGGCCTATGATCTGTTTTTACTAAGAAATACTTGCCATAAACGTATGGTCGAAAGTGTTTGATTGCCCAGTGAATAGCAGCTAATTCCTGCTCTGTTGTGGATTTATTGCTTTCACCTTGTGTGAAGGTTCTTGATGCATATGCAATTGGAGTAAGTACGGCACCACAAGCGTGCTTACTGGCGTCAGTTATGATGCGAAATTCGAGAAATCTGGATATTGCAATAATGTTGGTTTCATTAAAGCTTCTTTGAGATATTCGAATGCGTTATTACATTCGAAAGTCCATTTAAATTGAACATTCTTTTTGCAAAGCCTCGTTAAGTGGCGTGAATGTTCTGAGAAATTATTTATGAAACGTCTGTAATAGTTACAGAAGGCTACGCATTTTCGAGCACTATCTGCATCTTTTGGGACTATAATTTTTAATTACGTCGTATTTTTTCTCATCCGGAAGGATGCCTTTATCGGTACATTTATGACCGAGATATGTAACCTCATGCATAAAGAATGAACATTTGCATTTCCATGCATTTTACATACCCTATTAATCATATCATACGAAAACGAGAGCGTAAGTTAAAGTCGGCCCTGCCCGACTTCGAAATACCCGCTACTCAGTTCAATTAGTGTTTAATAACCTCATGCGACTCGGACAAGTATGCAAAATTTTTTATATATTTTTATAAGAGATTGTAGATGTTGGCCAAATAGACTACACTGCAAAATCTGAGCTCGATATCTTAAAAATTGTGGGAGTTATTCAACATTTTTTATTGCGGGTGCGGGAGGGGGCGTGGCCAAAATTTGAAACAAACTTGATCTGCCTACAGACAATACTAGCTTACATCTAAAATTTGGTTGCTCTAGCTCTTCTAGTCTCTGAGATCTAGGTGTTCATACGGACGGATGGACGGACGGACGGACGGACGGACGGACGGACGGACGGACAGACGGACATGGCTATATCGACTCGGCTGTTGATGCTGATGAAGAATACATATACTTTATGATATCGGAGATGCTTCCTTCTGCCTGTTACATACATTTGCACGACTTTAGTATACCCTTTTTACTCTACGAGTAACGGGTATAAAAAGGCAGAAGGAAGCATCTCCGATATCATAAAGTTACTCTACGAGTAACGAGTATAAAAACTCTGCTGTCTAAGATTGAATTAAGGTAAAGAAGATTGAATTGAAATTATTGTCTACTAGAGGAAAAAGACATATTGATGACAGGAATATTAAGCGATAGGCGGGCCATTGCAGAAGACTTACAGTATTACAAGTTGTAAAATCTGTGTCAAGTCATCCTATGTAGAGGATCTAACGAAATGTATAAAACTTATCTTCGATTCAAATTCCCAAATTAATCAAAAACATTGGGGAAAGCGATTCCAGTTAATACTTGTGGGAAAGCTGAACCGAACCGAACCGTTTTTTTTGTGGTTTTCGGTTCGGTTCAGCACTTCTGATATGAAGCCGGTTCGGTTTGCGGTTCGGTTCACTAGCTGGAATATGCGGTTCGGTTCGGTTCAAAACCGGTTCGGTGCAGAACCGATGACTACTAGGTCATCCATGTAAAGAAATGCTTGTGATGGTTCTAGACCAGAAAATGCGAGTGTCATCATACGCATAAAAGAATTTGGGGCTACTTTTAGTCCATATGGTAATCGTGTATAACGATAAGAGCCTGTACTCGTTGAAAATTACGTTAAATTTCTTGATTTCTCTTCTAATTCAATCTGGTGAAATCCAGACATGAGGTCGAGGCATGAAAAGTATTTTGCGCGACTTAGTTGATCAAGAAAATCTTCTATTCTTGGAAGTGGGAATTTATCAGCAAGTTGGTTTTTATTTATTTGGCGGTAATCCATTACTAGGCGCCATCTTTTTTCCGTTGAATTTGGAAGTGATTTCTTGGGAACCAAGAGAAGTGGGCTATTATATTCAGATATTGATGGACTAATTAATTTTTGGATCTGATTGTCTATTTCTGGCTTTTCTGAATGTGCATTTCTATAATTTTTAATGTATACTGGTGTTTTGTCGCTTAATCTGAGTTTTTGCTTGTAGAAATTGTTGGCAGAAATGGGCTCTGATTTTAGACCTAAGATATCAGCGGATTCTGTACACAGTGCCGTGAGTTTTTCTTTAAATTGATTGGGGAACGTTAGTTTAGACAAAATATTATTTGTCTTGGCATTACCCGTATAGGATGGTGAAAGAATCTCGTAATCGTTAAGAGATTCAAATTTCATATTACTGCACTTTAATTGCGCATCTTTAGCCGTTGTATTTATTATACGAATAATGGCGCAATCGCTGTTGACGATTGAGCTGGCTATAATTATACCTGGTTCTGGTTCCTGGTTTGGTACCAAAACTGTTTCTTCTGTGGACGATATCCGGATCTGTCGAATTACTTCAGATCTGGATGGTAAGAGTAACGTATTATCGTTAAATGAATGTTTTATTGGTGTCCGTATTTGAGTATGAAAGTTGTTTGGCCTGATTACCAGTTCTTCATTGTTGCTATAATATTCTATTAAACAATTATATTTTGTGAAGAAATCTAAGCCAATAATACCATCAGTTGGAATTGGAAAATTTTCCGGTACGTCATGAAAATCATGTGGAACTATATAATTATCGATGTGTAGGTCTATTTGGACTAGACCTAAAGATCGAATTGTCCCTTCCCCTATGCCTGTAATATTGGAGATAATGTGATTATTCACAGTTTTGAAATTGTTTGACGCTTTAATTAGCGAGATGTCTGCACCTGTGTCCACTGATAAAGTTATTGATTTATGATTATCGGCATTGTGTACTGTGATTAGGTTGCACAGATTAAGATTACATGTATACAATTTTATTCTTGAGAGCTGTTGTTGCTCAAGGGGACTTGTTGGTTTTCCGAGGTCGCAATTCGGACATTTTGATTTCCTCTGTTGTTTTGACCTCTGTAGTTATTGTTGTTTTGGCCTCTATAGTTGACATTATTGGCACCTCGACCACGGTTGTTGTAACCGATGTTATTATTGTTGCTGTTATTGTAGTTTCCTCTATTTCCTTAGTTATCTTGGTAACCTCTACCTCTATTTCCGTTATTTTGATATCCACCGCGTCCATTGTGTCCGCGGTTGTTTCTATTTGAATAATAGAGGATAGTATCTGTTTTTCCAGTTGCCTCAGTGCAACTGTTGACAAATTTCGATATGACATCGTTCATTGTTGTGAACGTGCCTGCCTGCATGATAAGTTTGACCTTTTCAATGCTGCAATTCTGTGTCATGGCTTTTACTGCCTGTTGGACACTGTATTTTGTTGCGAGTTCTGGGGTTAGTCCATCATGGATATAGGCTCCTTCCAAGGCTTTTACTAGATATTCTATTTCTTTTATGTATACGTTGGCAGTCTTACTTTTCTGCTGCAAATTTAAAAGCCTGGCTGAAATTACTTCAACCGATTCTCCTTTTACTGTTGATCTTAGTTTTTCTATAATCTGTTGAATGGTACTCTCGGTACTAATCAGATTTCTTGCATGTCCTTTTAATTTTGTTTTAATGACTGCAATAGCAGTCAACTCGTGGTTCTCTTTAATAGAGTCCACCAGTGTAAGTGAGTCTATGAAGCTTTGTAAGTTTTCGGCCTTACCATCGAAATCAGGTATTAGGCTCGAAGCTGTTTTAAGAAACGCAATCAATGTTTGTGACATGTTTGTTCTTTGTCTTATTGTTGGTGTGGGTGGTGTTAATTTTACTTCCTCTTCTGGTGTACTTTGTCCTTCGTCCATAAGTACCGAAGGGTCGAAATATGATGGTAAGTGTAGTACATTCGGACAAGACAACTGTAAGTTGTGTCTTTCTGAAATATAGTTTAAATTTTCCCTTAGTCTGCTGACTTCATCCGCTGCTTGTGTATAGTGCGGGGAGGTAAGTCGTATTCTATTGGTATATACTAGGGTTGTTGATATATCTCAAAATATCAATATCGATCATATCAAAAATCTAAATTTTCAATATCGATATTTGATATATCGAGACCAAAAAACATCGATATATCGATAATATCGTTGTTTTCTAAAGCTTACACAAACCAGGAAAAGATACTACAGAACGTCTACGTCTAAAAGACCTTTAATGACCAGTGCAAGTTTTCGTTCCATCGGATCTTTCCAATAGCATAACTTAAATGTAGGATTGAATTTTATTTTATTAGGTCGGGCTATATTTTCAAAGTAACTTAGTAGTGAAGTTTTTTTTTCAATAAATCATTTCATTTTTTTTCTTGTACTTTTGACACAGCACTTCACAAAATTTGAATCACTTTCAAATATCAAAGCAAAAGCAAAATATTGTAATTTATGTATTTAATACTGTGACCAAATAGATTTTTTGATTTTCAAATTTTAACAAAACCAGTTGCTCTGGGTCAAAAGTACTCCACTATTGTTTGTTGGTCAAACTCCGTTTTATGGTCGCTGTCTAGTGCAACCATTGGTTTCACTTTGCACTTTTCTTTATTCAGCAATATAGATTTTTTTATATAGCAGGGACTAGCAATCGCCGCACAGTGGGCGATTTGGCAGATCTAGCGTAAGGAAAAAAAAATTTTCAACTTTTAAAATCTGCCAAAATTTGATTTGCCGCCGATACAAAAATGTTCATGTAGCATATCAAGCACATTAAGACCGATAAAGATGGCATCATTGATCAGCTGTGAGCTTTCGAACACAACATATGTAGACACAAATTTTTTTTATTAATTCCCGCGATTTTTACACATATTTAGATTGTTGTGAAAAATTTTTGATTTGATCATTACTGTTCTGGTCTTTTGGGTTTTCACAAACTAAAGGTATGTATTAAAAGAAAATAAATGTTTCGTGACCTGTGAATACATGTTGTATTGCTAACTTGTGCTAAAAACTAACCACCTTTTTAATACCCAATTTGTTTGCAAATTTAATCTTCTGTAGAGTAAAACATTATGAGGCACGCATCGGCCGGTAACAATGTTATATTTGTGTGAAACTATGGTTCGTCCCCTGTTCAAATTGTCCAACATTAGCTGCCCTGGGCTGCCCATTCTGACAATGTTGCTTTTTTTAGGAATCATGTCATGCAGCAAGCACGCACTTTTTTTAGTATGGCAAGGAGTTCATATTTTCAAATGTTATTGAAAAATCGAACACTACTGAGCAGGACTACGATTCTGTCATTAAGGAGCTCAAAATTTTCTGCAAAAGACTGTCTGAGAAGTGGAGAAAGTGTCATAGGGATAAGAAGCGATTTGAGCACAACAACGCAGCTTGGCTGAACGAACACTTGGTTCTTCTACAACAAAACAGAAGATTGGGCTCAGGACGAAAAGAAAAGGACATTGCTGATTGCCACCCGAAACATCAATGCACCAAAGTTTCACATCTCGTCGAAGACAACAGCTGCAATGAGCTTATGAGAGCAACACGTATTAGTCTATACATACAGCGGATATAGTCTTAATGGTCGGCACAGATACCGACGCATATAAAAAAATAAAAAGAAGCTTGGATATAGACCAACAGCTTCCAATAAAATATTCTCCAGAGGAAGCTTTGGCCCTCTACATTGATGGCAATTACACCAAAAACTCATATAAGCTTTTGCAAGCAGGCACAAAAGAGCGGAAAGCTAATATTTTTCCAACATATGATGTTTTGCGATCTGCCAAGAGGATGTGCTATCCGAATTCCATTAGAACGGAAGAATGTTGGACAGAAGTCCCGTTGCAAGAAATGCTGGACCACACAATATCTAGAATTGTTGAAGCACATCCTGATGTATTTAGCCCAATCTCAGTTGATGACGAAAAATGTAGTTTGAGACTCTTTTCTAAATGGGGCTGCGATGGGAGTTCGGGACACGCAACTTATCGCCAAAGCTTCAGCAACTCGGAACTTAAAATGGCAGATGAGCACTTGTTTTTCATTTGTATTGTGCCGCTACAATTGCAATTGGGAAGCTGCATACTTTGGAAAAATCCTCGCCCATCATCGACTCGGTATTGTAGACCTCTTAAAATAATGCTTGCCAAAGAGACTGCAGATTTGGTAAGAGCCGAAATTGAGAATATTAAGTCTCAAATACAGAAAATTGTGCCCACACGACTAAGCAAATTTCAAGTTGAACACAAATTGCAACTTACAATGATCGATGAAAAAGTGTTTAGCGTGATTGCGGAAACATCATCGCAAACTTGCGGCATTTGTAAGGCCACGCCCAAAATGATGAACGATTTACATACCATTAAAAACTTTCCAAGAAACGATGACTTACTAGAATTCGGACTGTCGACCTTGCATTGTTGGATTGTTGGATTCTGGCAACACTAATAATGGTAATACGGCTCGAAGGTTTTTTGAAAATTCTCAATTGTCTGCACATATAACCGGAGTAAGCCATGATCTAATAAAAAGAATGGGTATTATTTTGCGCTGTATTGTCTCCGGATATTCAATAAATTCCGACAGATTTCGCGAATACGCATTAGAAACCGCACAAATTTCATACGGGAATATCCATGGTTTTACATGCCCTGCTCAGTACATAAAATATTGATTCATGGAGCCGATATAATAGAAAGTGTTCCACTTCCGATTGGGATGATGTCGGAAGAAGCCTTGGAAGCTAGCAACTAAAATTTACGGAAATTTCGGCTTGAACATACCGCAAAAATTCGCGCTTAAATTCGATGGAGGATCAAATGAACTCTCTATTAGTTTCTTCGGATCCAGTTATATCAAGCTTGAGCAAGAGTACACTAAATAACTCTGGCAAAGCATTTTTGCTTGACAGAGAGGCCCAAAAACTCTTATTGGATTATCCGGAAACTGAAGAAACCGAAGAATCCGGTTCGGACTCGGAGAACTGACTTAAAATACTTTTTTCTTCAGTAAAATATTTTTATTCAACAAAAGCAAACCAAATAAAACAAAAAAAAATCAATGAACAAAATTTATAAAAAAAATATTTTTTAAAATTTAAAAAAAAAATATTTAAAAAAAAATGTATATGTGACTGGTTTTTGTGACCTTTCTACTGAGTAAACCTGCAGTTAGCCGGCTCGAGGTCATGTTAATGCTTTCGCATAACTTTAAACGGAGACACAACACCACAAAGGGACTGGTAGATCGTACAGCTGTTTCAAGAGGAACCACCCTCTATCATCAGCGATCAATGCCTACCAACTGAACGTTTCTCTAAAGTCTCTCCATGCCTGCGGTGGCATAACCGTTTGGGAATCCCAAAGCAGAATGCGCGCAAAAACATCGAGAGGCAGCGTAGAAACAGACAGTCGCCTTTGTGTGTGTGTGTGTTTAAAATTAAAGTTGCTCAAAGTTGTTCCTTTAAGTGTTAACATTAAATAAAAATTAACAACTTTGTTAAATTTTCCTTACTTTTTGAGTAATTAATTTCCTTACGCTAAATTTGCGAAATCGCCCACTGTGCGCCGGCCCGATTGTCCCGACTGGCTTGGCCCCTAACACTGCCTAGAAGGCAATGGGCATTGTTACAGTCTTTAAATGCTAAGAAAAATATAAAATCTAACACAGATGTACCGAACGACCGATTTTAAGTTTAATGGTAGTTTTTTTTTAGATATATCGTTTTAAAAAATATCGATACATCGGCACAAAAAATATAATATCGGAATAACCCTTATCGTCAAACAAAAATATTGATATATCGATATATCGATAAAATATCGACAACCCTAGTATATACCAGTTCTCTTATTGTACTGTATTACTGTATGTCAATATTAATATGTCTATGTGCTTTAGTTTGGTGTCATTTGAGATAAATGCACTTTTATTAAGACACTTGAATGATTTGTCAAATCTATATCTATTTTCCCTTATGGTTTCCGCTATCCATTCCATATGTACGCATTTTGTGTACTTGCTGGATCAACTTTTTTTTTTTTATATTTTGTCTAATTCAGTTGCCCTGCTTAGATATTTTTTCTTTAAGCACCTATTGTGCAATTTGTAAATTTTAAAGAATAGATTGGCACATATGATCACAACTATAATGATCAATAGTGTTGTTACTAGTCCCAAATCTTTGTTTGTGTCGATTAACCCCATATTGGTTGTATTATTCTTTATGTAAATTATATTTAGAGTTGAGACTTCTGACTCGTTGCTTGGGAAATCTAAATCTTTACTTATACTGTTCCTATTCATTAAAATTTATACAGGGTTGCCCATATTCGACGGACCCATGTTTTTTTTAAAAAAATCAAAGAAAAAAATAAAAATTTGGCGGTTGGCAACCTTAATCATTTAATTTGTTCCAAGTAGATTTGTTTATATTAATTTTTGAATATGATATCTCTCAAATGGCCGCCTCTGGCGTTGATGGCGTATTGTGCCCTTTTTGCAGCATTTTCCATCGTTTTCGCCAACATTTCGGCCGGAATAGCGGCTATTTCTTCACGAATGTTGTCCTTGAGCTCTTCTACGGTCCTTGGCTTGTTAACGTAAACCTTTGACTTCAAATATCCCCACAAGAAGAAGTCAGGCGGCGTCAAATCGGGCGAACGCGGTGGCCAGTCCAAATCACCACTTTTCGACATCAAACGGCCCGGAAACAATTTCTTCAGAAAATCGATTGTTATGCGACTTGTGTGCGGTGGAGCGCCGTCTTGTTGAAACCAGAACTGCCTCATACGCTTTCGACGAATAATTGGCATCACAAAATTGGTCATCATGTCGCGATAACGCTCCTGGTTGATGGTAACAGCATGGCCATTTTCATTTTGGAAGAAAAACGGCCCAATGACCGTTTTCGCACTAACGCCGCACCAAACTGTGACTTTTTCGTCATGAAGAGGCACTTCTTGAATCTCCTGAGGATTTTCAGTGGCGTAAATACGGCAATTTTGCTTATTTACGGTCCCATTCAATGTGAAATTTTAATTATTTAAAAGCACGTTGAGTTTTCACAAATGACTTGTTCTGTTGAATGTAAATTTCAACTATTTCAGAGCATTCGCGTGGCGTGTATTGTTCCATGGTAAAAATTTGCTTGGACTGACGCTTCTAACGCGGTATGTCATTAAGCGATCTGACATCTCTGTCAAAAGTTATGGCGTTGCCAGATAGGTCCGTCGAATATGGACAACCCTGTAGTTTGAAAATTTGTATGTCTTGCATAAGAAAGTTTGTGTTTTCTAGAAGATTGAAAAAGAAATTGATTTTATTGGAATTAATTGTTTAATAATTGAAAATCTTCATGTATAATTAAACCTTTTTTTTCAAATCTTCATGTTTTTATTTGCTTTTAAAATTTCTATTTTTGCGAAAAACAGAATTCAAAATAAATAGGATAAAAAAATGTTATTGCTACTGGGGGTGAAGTACCCAGTAGCAGAGACGTGGAAATGTTATTGTTACACTGCTCGACAGCATTTTTCCCCAATTCACCAAACCAACTTTTTCTAAAGTATTTTGGCCCGCTGAGCACGAAAATCGACATGAAAAAAAAATCTGTCGAATCGTTATCGAGATATTATCGATAAACTGTTTTTTCGATTTTTTCAAAAGTAGCCTCCACTTAGACTCTCATAACTTTTTTTTTCTACACCTATTGAAAAGTTTTAAGGCAATTAAGAAAGAAGAAACCTGACGGAAAGTTTCGTTTTCAGACAAAAATGTGATAGGATGACGGCTTTCAGAGCTATAGGCCCAAATGTAGAAAAAAAAAATTAATTTTTTCAAAATTTAAAAAATTATCGAAATTAAAGTGCTTAAAAATGCAAACTGATAAACAAAATTAATGTTTTTTTTAAATTCGAAAAAAAAGTATTTTATTAACTTTAAGAAAAGCCTTCATACACAAAAATCGGACCTGAAATGGCTTTTTCAAAATTTTTTTGTGGAAAAGGGGCAGACTCACAAGTTTCATCACTAACTCAGCATTTTCACAAACCAAGTGGAATTCATTTAGACCTTTAATTTAAATCTCACATAGAACTTATTACGGCTCTTTACACTTACGCGTGACTAAATTTGACGTTCACATGAAGATGTGACTCAGAAATGTAACGCACCGTGACTCAGAGTAAAACCAGCTTGTGTGACGCAGAATTGTGACGCACATTGACTCAGTGTAAAACCAGTTTTCGATATCGATAAGTTATTGATCGTGAAGCATAAGAAAGTTAAGTAAATAAAGTCCAGAGAAAAATGCCCAAATTTATATGCAACAAGAGTGCTAACTTGTTTTGCTATGTTTGCGGGCTGTATGTTGGCTCTAGTGGAGGAGATAGCATTACGGAGTCGCTTAAAAAAACGTATTTTAATTACTTCGGACTGGCAATAAAAAATGAAGGTGCTCATTGGGTTCCACAAGTATTATGCTCAAGATGCCGTAGAATTTTGCAAAAGTGGTCTTCAGGAAAAATTTAAAACTTTTCATTTGAAACTCCAATGATTTGGAGGGAACCAATGGACCACGAGAAGGATTGTTACGTTTGCCTTACCAAGATTTCTAGAAGCAAAACCCGTGGGAAAAAGCATTGTGTTGAATATGCAGATGCTTCTTCCGTAACCAAACCAGCGATTCGTTCCAAGAACTGCGCAGCTCCAATATGTCACCCAAGCTCCATAAAGCGCCGTAAGATCGAAAGCGATATATCAAGCGAAGAAGAATTCACTGCTTTGGAAAAAAAGCCACACCTTATTAATCAAGCAGAGTTGAGATTTAAATTAAAGATCTAAATGATTTCCACTTGGTTTGTGAAAATGCTGAGTTAGTGATGAATCTTGTGAGTCTGCCCCTTTTCACCAAAATTTTTTTTGAAAAAACCCTTTCATGTCCGATTTTTGTGTATGAAGGCTTTTCTTAAAGTTAATAAAATACTTTATTTTCGAATTTAAAAAAAAACATTAATATTGTTTATCAGCTTGCATTTTTAAGCACTTTAATTTCGATAGTTTTTTAAATTTTGAAAAAATTAAGGTTTTTTTTTCTACATTTGGGCCTATAGCTCTGAAAGCCGTCATCCTATCACATTTTTGTCTGAAAACGAAACTTTCCGTCAGGTTTCTTCTTTCTTAATTGCCTTAAAACTTTTCAATAGGTGTAGAAACAAAAAAGTTATGAGAGTTTAAGTGGAGGCAACTTTTGAAAAAATCGTAAAAACAGTTTATCGATAATATCTCGATAACGATTCGACAGATTTTTTTTTCATGTCGATTTTCGTGCTCAGCGGGCCAAAATACTTTAGAAAAAGTTGGTTTGGTGAATTGGGGGAAGATCGACTTTCATTTTGTCGAGCAGTGTTATTTGTCATATGGTTGGCTCACAATTTTTATTTATACAATTACACGTCCAACCATATGATGTTAGTAAAAAGCCTAACAAAAAATAGTGGTTTTCAAGCAGTGCTTTCGCGCATCGGCTTGGTTAGAGATTTAATTAAAAATATTGGCAATTTAGGCATTGGCATAAATGCAGCCTTTTTTGCGTTACTTTGCACCAGTGCGAAGTATGTTGTCCAGCGTCGTGAGATTCCTCATGTGCTCCTCCCCCCCTGGGGAGTTGTTGACAATTTTAGCAAGTCCTTGATGAGTTTCCTTTTCAGTAGTCGTTTTATCCTTTGTCCACTCCTTTTACTTTTCTTCTTGGTGATCTTTTTCTTTTTTCGTGCCCGTTACTCAGCTATTGTGAGTGGGCGAGGTCCATCGATGGGACACACCTCCAAGGCTTCTTGAAGACTTGTTGCGTCCCTTTGCTCAATAGGAGCAGCCTCTTGAAGATCACTCATCAATCTTACTGTTATTGTTTATAATTCCAGCGTTGGTGCAAGGGGCGGACTGCCTCTCGCACTTGTAGACTGCTGCAGTTGTCCGGGTCCTATGGGCTCAGGCGAGGCCGGTGCTGGTCATCGCACAGGTCAAAATTTTTATTTATTTTTTGATTTTGATTTGTTGCTGCCGTTGTCCGGGGCCTATGGGCTCAGGCGTAGCCGGTGCTGGTCATCGCACTGGTCAATGAATGTAGTTTTGCTGTTCTGCTGCCGTCTGCCATGTAAGATCGGATTTCCCTTGTTGGGTTGTTGTAGGCAATTAAATTTTTTTTTCCACTATTCACAATTTTTTTAATTACAGGTTTTTTAGACCTTGTTCACGGTCGCCATGTAAGATCGACCCGTCACCATGTAGGATTAGGTCGATCTCTTTTGTGGGTCGTCATTAGTGCGCCTTAGATGCACGAGGTCCCACCTTAATAAAATAAAACAAGCCTTCTTTGCTTGATGGTCTTTATTCGATTGTTCTTAAGTTTTATACAAAAGAGTTGATATATCTAAAGACTGCGAGCTGCGCTGTCAGTGACGCCGGCAGCGGAGCAGTCGGTGTTAGTATGTGTATGTGAGTGAGTAGCGGCGATAACGTCGCTACGAGGGGTAGAGCGTAATATGTGACAGCCAACGGCTGCGCATGCAGATATGCTGACTCGGCGCTTTGGCTGTCCAATGCGAGTGTGATCAAATTACTCCATACTTGAAATTGGTTTATGTAAACATTGCAGCAAAGTGCTACAATGTGTTTTAATATATGTTTGATGCATAACACTGAGTACAGTGTGCATTCGATATGTGCGCATTAGGGTGCTCTTTTTAAGGTCAAAATTGAAATTTACTAAGGGCGCCCCCTTAATCGATTCATTTTGCATTATTTTTTTTTTCCCACCCCAGGCAGGCTTCAAAAATGGACTGTAGCCATGGTACGACTAAACTTTTAGTCGTTTTTAGCATGGCGGGAATTATGCCATCCAGACCGGGGGAATTGTAGCTCGCGAACGAGTCGATCGCCCATCGGATTTTTCCTGGAGTGACTAAGTTGGTTGGGATGTTAGTTTGTTGAGTGTTTAAGTCCTGAAGCGTATCTGGCTCGGTGACTATAGTGCAGCCCGGGAAGTGCGCATCGAGAAGAGCGCATGTAGCTTCCTTGCTGCTTTCTGTTCAGTGACCTTCGTCTGTTTTTAGTTGACTCTGCATAGGTGGCTGCTTTGAAAGCAGCTTCCTGAGTCTGGCTGCTTCCGAGACCTTCTCTATGCTGGAGCAGAAGGTTCTCCATGAGTATTGCTTTGCCTTCCTTACTTCTTTTTTGAATAAGCGAAGTCTTATCTTGTACTCCTCCCAGATGATCACTTCATCCGCTTGTTTGGCGAGTTTGAAGCATTCATGGACGTCCTTCCTCTGCTCTTTCAGTTCTGGAGTCCACCAGGGGGGTCTGGTTCTCCTTTTTGTAACTGTGAGCCTACAGGAGGTGTTGTATGCTTCGATGAGATTGACAGTGAGCTTCTTCACGAACTTCTCAATATCTTCCACCGAGCAGATGGGCGTTGACGTCGGCAGTTTTGATTCCACCGTCTTAAGGTACTTCACCCAGTCGGTATTCCGGGGGTTCCTATAGACGTTTCTAGTTTGACAATAGTCGAATTGTATCTTGAACTGGATGTACTTGTGGTCGGAGAAGGAGGGTTTATCAAGAACTCTCCATTCTGACGCCTGAGTACTGTTCCCTAGGGTCATGGTTAAGTCTAGGACGTTGGCTGAGGTTGGTCCCACATATGTGGGTACGTCTCCAACGTTTTCTACACTTAGACTGGTTTGTATAATAAAATGTAAGAGAGACTCACCTCTGTCGTTGATGTCCGGGCTGCCCCACACAGTGTGGTGTGCGTTGGCGTCCGTTCCGATGACGAGGGGTTGCTTCTTGTAGCTTGCCTCCGCCGTCAGTCTTCCGAGTTCAGCTGGTGGTGCCTCTCGCTCATGCGCCATGTAGCAGGACGCCATAAGAATTGGCTCGTCCCTGCCACCCTCCAAGGCCACAACAGTGAGATCGTCCGTGCTGTAATTAGTCATTAAATACGCGTAGATGCCTTTTCTTACCAGAATAGCAGTCCTTGCTCTACTTACTGGGGTGGGGTAAAAGATGTTGTAGTTTTGTGACTTTAGTCCGGAGACCTTGTTTCCCTCCGCTATCCAAGGTTCCTGAACTAAAGCCACATCTGCGGGCCTTT
Organism: Lordiphosa fenestrarum; assembly: GCA_035044985.1. Taxonomy (NCBI): domain Eukaryota; kingdom Metazoa; phylum Arthropoda; class Insecta; order Diptera; family Drosophilidae; genus Lordiphosa; species Lordiphosa fenestrarum. Next base: position 50,235 of record JAWNNO010006547.1, read on the forward strand.
CCTCCAAGGTTAGAAGGAGCTCCGCCGAGCCGATCTTGCTCTTATGCAAATTGACCTGGAGGACCTTCAACTGCATGATTGGTGTCCGCATCCTCCAGTCCCGATGGGTCAGCCTGCAAGGTTGTGTCGCCATCCTCGTCTTCTTCAGCAGACTGTACTGCCCCCGTTGTATCGAGGCTGCTGGCTTTTTCGACCATCATGTCGATGCCGAGGTCGTTCTTCACCTCTCCAGCCCCCAGTGTGTGCTTATTAGTGTCCTCGGGGTGGCGTTTCTTGAGACGTAGGTGCACGCTACCTACTCCCCATGCCATCACCCCGAATCTTGGGTAGAGCAGATCCTCGGCTTCCTTGTTGATCTGGAGGACCATGTGCTGCCCGTTTTTGTCGGGCTTTGCAACATGTAGTACCTTCCAGTCTCCAGTTGGCACATCAGGATTCTGCCACTGTAGAAGTTTCAGCGCCTGCTCCTTTGGTGTGACCCGTGGAAAGAGTACTTTCGCCTTCGGAACGGACGGAATGCAGGTTCTGTCCACAACCTCCAGCTGGGCACTCTCCCACAGGCTTCCCATGTCTGCAACGACGCTTGAGACCCACTTAAGGGTGGGGTCGTCCTTGCATCTTAGGATTTTGACTCCATACAGCCAGCCTGCTCCGTCAAACGCTACAGGTTGCGCTGCTGGATCTTCCATCCTTTTAAAAATTTCCTCGAACAGCTTCTCCTCTACTTGCTTCCACTGTTCGGGCGTCATCTTGCCGTTAGGGTCGCTTTTGTCGACGATAGCTACGGTGAGATGCCGTTTTGCTACGTCGCTAGCTGATTCCTTGGGCTGACTTGTCTTTTTGGGGAGGGGTTGTGCCTGGTTCTGCGGTCTTTGGCGGGGCTTTTTACTGGCAGGGGCCTCCGCCTTCGCTTGCTCAGTTGAGCGCTGCCGCTTGTTGGCCAAGCACTCCTCCATTTTATTGGCGTATTTGGCGGAGGTGGCTTGCATCGCCGGTTTCTCCGCGAAGTGTTTTCGACCCTCCTTAATCTTTTGCTCGGTCCACGCAAGCTTGTTTCTCTCCTCTAGGGTGAGCTCACCGCTTCCGTTCAGTCTCGCCTTGATTTTGAGAGCCGCTTTATACTAGGCTTTCGCTCGCATGCCCTCCTTTGTTCGTGTGGGTTTTTCCTTATTTTTGGTACTAGACCCCGCCCGAACTGGAGATAGCAGCAGCTTTTCTTCCGCCTCTGTATTAGTTGAACCTCCATGCAATTCACAGTCCGAGTCTGTATCGACTGCAGTACCGCGCCACACTTTGGTCCTTGTCGTATCGGCAGTAGCTGTACAACTGTCCTGGCCTGCTCCAACCACGACAGAGGTGTGACCGCTGGCGACACGAAGTGGGGATCTCTCCCCACCGTGCCCGCCGGTGGTAGCAGTCACGCCTTCCACCGACGTTTGGGCTGATATCCCAGCCCGAGATGGGTTCTTTGTGTGTTCCATTATTAATGTACCCATAGTGGTTAATTTTTGTTCGTGGGAACCACCCCATAGCATTTTATGCCTGCTGCCAGGCACCTCTAACCATGGCTTTGGCTCAGCTCCACCCAACATTGTGCTGTTGTGGTAGTGTTGGCCATCACCTTAGCTGGACACTGCATTTCCTAGGTGTAAGACGAGCAAGAGACACTATGTATTACCCGCTTTAAGCCGAGGTGCATACAGTGTCCATTGCCCAGCCGACACCCTCGTGGAGGGTTCAGTTAGAGGGTTTTTGTCGGCCTACACCATAAAGTATATATATTTTTGATCAGCATGAACAGCCGAGTCGATATAGCCATGTCCGTCTGTCCGTCTGTTCGTCCGTCCGTCTGTCCGTCTATCTGTCTGTATGAACGCGTCGATCTCAGAGACTATAAGAGATAGAGCCCCAAATTTTTGCATCAAGGTAGACTTATGCTGTACGCAGATCAAGTTTGTTTCAGATTTGGAAAATTCCACCCCGTCCCCCTTTTAACCCCAAAAAACCTAGACCTCCTCTAGATATTCTAGACCTAAAAAGCCGCCAGATCCATAATTTTCTCAATTCTATTCTCAAAAGTATAATCAGATCGGACAAAAAACACCGGAGTTATAAGCGAAACAGTTGAGCTGATAAGAGCACCCCCCAGTTGTTGGTCAGGACTAGAAAAGTGTTGCCTACATTTAGGATGACATCTTCAAAATATCAAAAACAAATAAATGAAAACAAATGAACAGGGTATTTTGTGGTCGGGAAACTCGACTGCAGCGCCCTTACTGGTTTTATTTTTATTCTACAACTTTTGTCGGAGAGGAAGATCAAGGGATTCTTATTAAATATGTATATGTGGATTTTAATGTTTAGAAGGAATCAAGAATCTCCCCACAAGTTGGTTGCTATCTGATGTCAGAGAGTCCCAAGCGACAAGTGCCCCGCAGTTTTCTCTCCCTTAATTCAATGAGGCTTTTCTGGAAGCATGTATCACAGTCATCAGGCACAGATAGGGAGCGGATCCAAATTTAAGGTTTCGTAAAATCGATGCGGTCTGTATAGACATAGGACACACGAAACATCTTGTCCTGTCGCTCGCTATCCGAAAATAGGAAGTATTTCTACATATAGAACAAACGATTGTGTTCGCTTGGGAATGGATATCGAAAAGGTCTCAAACAATACTGATGGAGCAGGTGCCGGCTAGCATCGAAATGCTTTTTAGTGGCCAAATCCCAATACATGAGATGCTTTAATCAGCGCAACAAGTTAATCCTCCACGAAGTGGTTTAAAGTCTTAAGAGTATGTTTAGTCCTCCAACTGTTGTTACTAATTAAGTTAGTGAGAATAAATCATTTTATTTGGTATCTTCCACTATGGCTTGCACACTATACTTTAAATCAGAGCAACCTTTTGAAAACACGAAAACATTTTGCTTGAAGTCGACGCCAACTACAAAAATATATAAAGTTGAAAGGCAACACTGCGAATGAGTAATATCAAAAACTTTGGAGCCCCGGCCCGTCCACTAAATCATAACTTTTTTTTTTTTCGTTAAATATACACCATAAACGATCGAATCAGGGGGCGCCAGTATGACCTTAATTTTTCCATACAAAAAAAGTGCGCCCTAGTGCGCATACTACACTACGAATTAAAATCAAAACAAGACAACAACAAGTGAACGTGAAGGCCTTCATCGTCGATCAATTTGGTGAGTGATTTGTAAAAGAATACCCTGATCGGCACGGTAAACCATTTTCTCACTGGTGCGAAGAGAGTGTTCTAAGCGAGTGTTATCGTAGAAATCTTAAGTATTGCTTCTTGATAAAATAAAAGCAACTAACATCATATTACAAGCTTAGCTCGGCTTAAGAATTGTACGATATTTGCTCAAGTGGATTTGTGCTTATCTGAAGTGAACTTTTACAAGCAAAACGTTTTTGTTGTTTCTTTGTACTATTATTTAAACGGAATTCCGTTATTTTAAAAGCTTTTGTTCTCAATCCCTTTGCTTATTTATCTGTTAAATATCTAGTATTTGTGTTGATCTAAAGTTCAAGAGAAATTCTGAAAACTTAGATGAAATAACTTCTTTATTTTTGACTACATTTAACGTAGAATACTGAATACTCTTTCTAATTAAAATTTTGTTAAAATTCTCTTTCATAATTCAAATGAAGTTACATAAATCCAAATGCTTTGTCACCCCTATACACATACATATATACAAAAACATATATACACAAATACTTTTATTGCCATATCTCGTGAAGCATATTTTCTTTTTCAGTGGTGAATTGAAAGATATAATAAGTAAAAAAAAAATAGATAAAAAATCAAATAAATCAAAATATAAGAAATTAAAATCAAGTAGGTCAAAATAAAGTAAAATCAAAATATAGTTAGGCCAAGATGAATGTAAAATTAAATTAAATGAAACATAATACGAAAACTAATTGAGAATAGAAATTGTTCTACATGTGACTATAGTAGAAAGTAGTAGAAAGTAGTAGAAAGGTCACAAAAACCAGTCACATGTACTAAAAACGCAAGGCACGGCGTTGTTGTTGTATGAGCCTAAACATTAAATGGTTTCATTTATAACAACTAAAACCCCCGTTTGAATGCAATTATGCAAACAAACTTTTTGGTCACCATTATTAACAGCGTGGAGAGTATCTCTCACACTAATAAAGGCAAGACCAGGGACACACACACACACAAAGGCGACTGTCTGTTTCTACGCTGCCTCTCGATGTTTTTGCGCGCATTCTGCTTTGGGATTCCCAAACGGTTATGCAACCGCAGGCATGGAGAGACTTTAGAGAAACGTTCAGTTGGTAGGCATTGATCGCTAAGGATAGAGGGTGGTTCCTCTTGAAACAGCTGTACGATCTACCAGCCTCCTTTGTGGTGTTGTGTCTCCGTTTAAAGTTGTGCGAAAGCATAAACATGACCTCGAGCCGGCTAAAAACTGCAGGTTTACTCAGTAGAAAGGTCACAAAAACCAGTCACATGTACTAAAACTCAAGACATTAAATGGTTTCATTTATAACAACTAAAACCCCCGTTTGAATGCAATTATGCAAACAAACTTTTTGGTCACCATTATTAACAGCGGGGAGAGTATCTCTCACACTAATAAAGGGAAGACCAGGGGGACACACACACACAAAGGCGACTGTCTGTTTCTACGCTGCCTCTCGATGTTTTTGCGCGCATTCTGCTTTGGGATCCCCAAACGGTTATGCCACCGCAGGCATGGAGAGACTTTAGAGAAACGTTCAGTTGGTAGGCATTGATCGCTGATGATAGAGGGTGGTTCCTCTTGAAACAGCTGTACGATCTACCAGCCTCCTTTGTGGTGTTGTGTCTCCGTTTATAGTTGTACGAAAGCATAAACATGACCTCGAGCCGGCTAAAAACTGCAGGTTTACTCAGTAGAAAGGTCACAAAAACCAGTCCCATGAAGGAAAAAAAAGTTAAATTTAGGAAATACCAATATTTGTACTTAAAGTTTTAGTAGGGTGACCCATGAAACAAATTAAAATGATTTGAAAAATATTAAAACTGAGAATTTAACTTTACCCCAAATTTACGTTAAATCAATACGGAACTAAATTTTAAATAACTAATTTTGTTATGTACAGACAACTTGAACCTTGAATATGGAGAATATATTATATATTTATATTTGAGTTTGAAAATGTCCGCTTAAGTATTTTCTTTTCCTGAGTCATGGGGTCGGAAATCTAATTTGATATAGACTGTACATTTGGGGATCTGCTAACGTCAATCCATTTGCAGATCATGGTCGGGTTGGGTACAGAAGGTGTAGGTCGTTTACCACCTTAGACCACATCGATTGTCGAATTGAAATACCATTTCACTTGCTTTCCCCTCCCTTTTTCCTTAGTTTCCCAATCACTTATTTAGATGGTTTTTTTACCGGACTTGAGGAAGTTTACCTTGCAAGTTCGGGTCGTTTGGCCTTTTGGTATTGACCGGTATAAGCCGATACTAATAAGGGCTCTGGGGACTCTACAATAAAAATAATGTAGAGTGCAGATGTAGCAGCAGCAAACAACACCCCCATTCCCGTAAAGAGCTAGATAATCAATGGGTCCCGCTAGGCTGTCTGCAATTCTGCATCCAAAGACGAACACAATTCGTGGCTATGTGTTTGCTACGTATTTTCTTTGAATGCATGGCTTCGCTAATTGGAACATTCTGTTCTATATATACACACAAGAAATCAATTACATATTTTTTGGGGCCCAACTTGGGGCTGTTTTTATCAGAATACACCTAATTTTTGTTGACGCACAATTTGAAGTGTTAGTTGGAAAGTTGACTACATATTTTTCTTGGCCCAACAATGATTGAGTCTAGTTAACATTATATATTTTTCTGCCCAATATCGTGATGCAGGTGATAATAATCAGATCTGAGTGGGGTTCGCATACGTATTTGTATTTTGATTCTTAAGCCCCAGAAACTGTTTTGCTTTTTTTTAAGAAAGTTTTTTCAAACGCTTTGCTGCTTTGGATCTCGATAATTATTGCTTGTGCCAAATTAGGTTGACCAAGTGGACTGGCAAAACAAAAGGTTTTCCAAAAATCAATTTATTGCTAACATCGTAAGCCAGAGTGAAGCATATTAGTAGGTATCTTATAGCTTGTGGAACCTGACTTAAAATTAAAAAAAAAACAGGCTGACATTAAGCTCGTTTAGTTTTTGTTTGGATTTTAGTTATTGTTTGAAGGAACAATAATTCTTGGTAAATACTCATAGTAAGCTTCTGGAACTCGAATATTTGCGCATGTGGATATGATCGACCAAAGTTTTATTATAAGATTTTTGCTGAAATTAGTTTTTTTAATAAGAACTTTAATGCCAGACCAAGTAGTGGAAAGAAAGAGTATCTAGGATCAGAATATTGGTTATTTTTGTGCAGGATATTCAAGTAGTACGGATAGCGTATACTTGACCGCCGAAAATGAGTGTATTATTGATTTTGTGTTTATTCAAACTAGAAACGACTGGTAGTTGCAATAGCCCAAAAGAAATATTTCCGCCAAGTAAATGTTTTTTTTTATTCGACGTTAAAATATATCATTTTATTTTCGATTCCCGTATACGACAATCAGGAAAAATTTTTTTATGAATATGCCGTTACAAGGAAGGAACAATGACAAATGCACAAACCTGTTGTGTTACCCCTTGTCAGCATGTTTTTCACCGCCAATGTATAGAAAATCGATTGAGTACTAAACCGGAATGTCCCAATTGCTTTGTAGTATTACAAATCACAGATCTTAAGAGAGTGGTAGGAAATTGTTCACCAAAAGCAAAAAAGATTTTAGTATACCCTCCTCGTCGACCTCAAACTCGAGGTGTGACGAAAGCGACTCAAGAAGTATTACCGCCAGCAGAATCAGATTTTGCGGGCGTTCATTCTCTAGAGGATAGTAGCGAAAATATAGCTGCAGGTGATGTGAGTCACAGCACGAATCATGTAGAAGGTCGTGGAAAAAAACCAGGTGCTACTAGGCGAAGAGGAAGACCAGCCCAAAACCGAAATCAAGCAAGAGTAAATGCATTAGATTTAAAAAGTATCCAATCAATGATAGAGCAAACAGTGACCCGCGTCTTGTCCAATATGCGGATTCCGTCTCAGTCAGAGCCTCCTGTGTCTGCTGAGGACACCTGTGAGTAATCCTTGTTGGCTCGTCTCAAGGTCGTCATCCTTTTGTACACCACAAAGTGGCAGATGTAATACAGAAATGGGGTGTTCATTTCGATGGAACCTCACAGGGATTGTCAGTTGAGGAATTTTTATACCGCGTTAAGATGTTAACGGAAGAAAATCTGGCAGGCGATTTTGAATTGTTGGGTCGGAATATTCATTTGCTTTTGATAGGAAAGGCCAGAAACTGGTACTGGCGTTTCCATAAACAAGTCGAAACGCAAACTTGGCAAGCATTTTGTGCAGCTATACGATCTCAATATAAAGAAAGCCGTTCGAATAATGAGATACGAGAACAAATTCGTGCGAGGAAACAAAAGCCTGGGGAAAGTTTTGAAACTTTTTATGAAAGCATTTGTTTGTTAATGGACAGGCTACCTGCTCGGATAGAAAAGGACGAGTTGGTAGAAATTGTGCAAAACAACTTGCTAACCGAATTCAAAGATCGATTGCTTTTCGAAGAAATTTATTCTGTCGCTCATCTGCGAAGGCTCGTGCAAAAGCGCACAAAACTTCTTGCGAGAAATTCGGTCGAACAAAACAAGCACCAATCCAAAGGGCTAAAGATACAACCGGATATAAAGTGTATGGATTAGAAGAGCCCGAAAGTGATCCGCTCTCTGACAACGAAGATGTTGAAGAGGTTGCAGCAATTGAGGCAAATGGCTTCTCAAGAATTGTTTGTTGGAATTGCGAAGTTAAAGGTCACAGATGGGATGACTGTCTTGCAGAGAGACGTGTGATTTGCTATGGATGCGGCACTCCTAATGTGTACAAGCCTCAATGCCAAACATGCCAGCGGAATTCGGAAAACCGAAAGAAAAGGGGCTGCCCCACAACAACAGGATGCCTCCAAAATAGATTCGTCCTTATCCAGAAATACTCGTCGAAGACGATAGTACATAGGAAATCTGAAAAGAAAAAGAAACTTACTAATTGCTACTGTATTTCGAAATGAAAACGATTTACGCAGCTATGCAAAGGTTTCCTTTTTAGAAATTGAAGTATAAGTTGCCTGGGATCTAAGCTAGCTAAGACTGTTAGTGTTAGCTTAAGCCTATTAAGTCTCAAGAAAAAACGGCTGATGGCAAATGTCATCAAGTACTTGGCACGTTGCGAGTAAGCATGAATTATAATGGGAAAGAAAATGAAATTGAACTTTATATTATCCCCTCTATTGTGCAGAATCTGATACTTGGTATAGATTTTTGGCGTATTTTTAATCTCGCCCCTGGCATTATCAGTTCTGTATCAAGCCCAGTGGCAGAGGATGATTCCGAAGAAGATATTAAATACCCTTTGACCGATCTGGAGTTACAACAGCTCTGATATGGTTATTGGATTGTTTCCGAACTATGAAAAACAGGGACTTGGTCGCACTACCTTAATAAAACATCATATTGAGGTTGGAGAAGCGAAACCCATAAAGCAGCGGTTCTATCCAGTTAGTCCGGCAGTGGAAAAGCTTATGTACGCCGAGATAGACCGCATGCTTGATTTAGGAGTGATTGAACCTTCTAAGAGTCCTTGGAGCTCTCCTATGAGGATGGTGCTAAAACCTAATAAAGTGCGATTGTGCATGGATGCTCGCAAAATCAATGATGTGACTAAAAAGGATGCATATCCTTTGCAGAGCATTGAGGGAATATTTTCCAGACTACCAAAGACAAATTTGATTACGAAGTTAGACTTGAAAGACGCCTATTGGCAAATCGAACTAGCCGAAGATTCAAAGCCACTGACAGCGTTCACAGTCCCTGGTAGACCGTTATACCAATTCACGGTTATGCCCTTCGGACTGTGTAATGCTCCATCGACCATGTGCCGCTTGATGGATGATTTGATTCCTCCTGATTTGCGCCATTGTGTGTTTGGCTATATTGATGACTTGTGTATAGTGTCAGAAACTTTTTCTGAACATCTGTCGGTCCTTGTGCGAATAGCAGAGCAATTTAGGAAAGCCAATCTAACATTGAATCTCTCAAAAAGTCAGTTTTGCGTGACTAAAATATCCTATTTAGGGTATGTCATTGGAAGTGGAGGTGTTGCTACCGATCCAGCCAAGGTTTCTTGTATCCTAAGTTGGCCAACGCCTAAGAACCTAAAGCAGGTACGAGGATTTTTAGGAGTATGTGGTTGGTATAGGAGGTTTATCCCTAAATTTGCAGAGGAAACGTTTCCCATAACAGAGGCTTTGTCTTGTAAAAAGCAGTTTAAATGGACGGATGAGGCTCAATCAGCCATGGACAGGTTGAAAAAGCTGTTAACATCCACACCAGTACTGCAAAATCCCGATTTTGAAAAGAAATTCTTTCTCCACTGTGATGCCAGCGATTATGGAATCGGTGCTGTGCTCGTGCAGTTAGGAGATAACGATGAGGAAAGGCCAATAGCCTTTATGTCCAAAAAATTGTCTCGAGCACAAAGAAATTATAGCGTAACGGAACGCGAGTGTTTGGCTGTGATTCTGGCCATCGAAAAATTCCGCTGCTATTTGGAGTTGCAGGAATTCGAGGTGGTTACAGATCACTCGAGCTTAGTGTGGTTGCGACGACAACAGAATGTTTCTGGTCGGTTAGTGCGATGGATCTTGCGATTGCAAGCATTCAAATTCACGATCTCACATCGTAAAGGCAAAGACCACATAGTGCCTGATGCGTTATCTAGGTTGTGCGAGGCAGAGATCGACAGTATTGTGTTGGAAGGGCCTCAAGTAGATCTTGACTCTCAAGAATTTGTCGATCCAGAATATGTGGAATTGAAACAAAGAATTGACAACGATCCAGATAGATACCCAGATTTGCGAGTAGCTGAAAAGTTCGTATACATACGTACCCAACATGCCACGGGAGATCATTCACAAGATTCTCAAATTTGGAAGTTGTGGATACCTGAAGGACTTCGATTAAATATGATTCGTCAAGCGCACGACAGTGTATTGTCTGCCCACGGAGGCATGCAAAAGACAATCGAAAGGCTACGCCGAAATTTTTTTTGGCCTGGGTTGTCGAAAGAAGTCCGAAACTACGTAAGAGAATGTGATACGTGTAAGGAAACTAAAGCTACCAATATTGTGCTTCGTCCTCCAATGGGAGAGCAAAGTGTGTGCTGTCGGCCTTTCCAAAAGCTATACATTGACATGCTTGGTCCCTACCCTAGGAGCAAAAAGGGTCATATCGGACTTCTAATTGTCCAAGATCATTTCAGTCGATATCATTGGTTGTGTCCTTTGAAAAAGTTTACAACAGAGTCTATCACTACTTTCCTGTTGGAAAACATTTTCCATTGTTTTGGAGTTCCGGAGACGGTTATTAGCGATAACGGGTCTCAATTTAAGGCAAAAGAGTTTGAAGCTTTTATGACCATGCATGGAATACGCCACGTCTTTACTGCTTTATACTCCCCACAGAGTAATGCAGCGGAAAGAGTGAATCGCTCCTTGCTTGCGGCCATTGTCATACATTCGCCTAGATCAGAGAGAATGAGATTTATATCTCACTCACATTTCGTGCTCTCTTCGTTCATCGCTACACCAATCCATAGGATGCTCACCCTATAGGGCCTTATATGGCTTAGATATGATCACCCATGGAGCAGACTATAAGCTGCTAAGGAAATTGTCCTTATTAGAAGAACCGCTAGCTTTAGCTGGGGAGGATACTTTGGCACTTTTGAGGGAACAGATCAAAGCTAATAGTAGGAAAGCCTATGAGAAGAATACGAATCAGTACAATCTGCGATCGAAACCGGTTTCCTTTCGAGAAGGACAAGAGGTGCTTAAGCGAAATTTTAACCTCAGCAACTTCAGCCAAAACTATAATAAGAAACTCGCAGCTCAGTTTTCCAAATGTCGTGTTAAAAAGAAATTGTGAAACACATTCTACCTATTAGAGAATCTACAGGGGCGAGAAATTGGTACATATCACGCAAAGGATATACTCAGCTGATTCCAGCTAATCTGCCTCCTGTTAGTCGGTAGAATTATCTGGTGTTGTAATGGTCGCAAAGACCATTGGAAAGCATAATAATACAACAGAACAGATAAAGCGTATACCAAACTCAGAAATCTGAAACATAAACATGATTTGTAAACAAGACATTAAGTTCAAGGAAATAAATAAATTTAAAGAAGTATACTCGAAATAATATAAATAATATAAATAATATGAATAATATAAATAATATAAATAAAATAAATAATATAAATAATATAAATAAAACAAAGAATATAAATATCAGAATGTATTAGATCACACAATTTTGAAACCAGCGCCAAATAGGACACACTTATCGGAAAGGCAACTCTTCGATAGTCATGCCTACGCTCTGTCATCAAGGTTGCATTCGACAACTGTTGTGGTTGGCGACTGAGCTTCCTGTCTGCTTCTTGCTGCTCGTTTCCTTCTCTTCATTGGAATCGATCAGACCGAACAGACGTGCCCAGATATCAAGCGCTTGGAAGAAAAATTTAAATCCAAGTTTATTTCATCAATCATACTTGGTTCTGCAACCCTATTAAGGGCAATCAATTGCCCACAATAGTCTACAGTAGACAAGGTGCGTATTTCTGGGAAAAACAATCTCCCAAATCAAAATTATTAATTTAGGTTTGGCCATGTGCCTGTAATTTTCATTTAGAACTCTACTTTGGATGGTTAAGACCCCGATAGATTGGCGTGTGCAATCCAACGATCAGGCTAGCGACGGCGCAGCCCAGCCAGAAAAGCCGCAGCTTAGGCAAAGCTTTTTCTACCCGCCTGAGGAGTCTCAACTTAGCCAGAGAAGCCGTACCCTTGCCCGAGCAGCATCATTTGCGCCGGAGCAGTCGCATCGCCTCCAGCATAGTGACAGCGGAGCCAGACAAGTCTCAGTGCAAGGCCAAATCGGCTAACCCCCCCCAGCGGCCAGCTTTAAATCATCCATCCATCTGTGTGTGTGTCTACCAGTGCTGAAGAGAAAATTTCTGTCCAATTCCCACTGGCGAAATCGATCTAAAATCAGTAGTGATAAGTGCAAAGCAGAGAAAATCATTTTGTCCTATTGCAAAAAGGCATAAAAAACAAAAAAAAAACAAAAAATTTTAGAAATCTTAATTAGAATCCCATTCAAAGTTAATTTTTCATATATATTATTTTGAAGTGTAAATTGTTGCTTTCAATTCATCGTGATTAAGTGTGCAGCTACAAGAAAGGCAACAATTTTAAATATTTTCGAAAACATATGTACGATGTGCATGTGTGGGTGTGAGTGCATTGGCCAAACTCTGAAAAAGTAGACGAATCAAAACCCACAGAGAGCCAACAAATCAACCGATTAAGACAGTGCTCAAGTTAAAGTAAAACAAAACAAACACAAACATCAACAGTTTTATATCGTAAAGCCACCTCCCAACCAACCACTACGAAATAAAATCAAAACAAAACAACAAGTGAACGTGAAGGCCTTCATCGTCGATCAACTTGGTGAGTGATTTGTAAGAGAATACCCTGTTCGGCACAGTGAACCCTTTTCTCACCGGTGCGAAGAGAGTGTTCTAAGTGAGTGTTATCGTAAAAATCTTAAGACTTCATTCTTGATAAAATAAAAGCAACCAAGATCATATTAAAAGCTTAGCTCGGCTTAAGAATTTTACGATATTTGCTCAAGTGTATTTGTGCTTATCTGAAATGAGCTTTTACAAGCAAAACGTTTTTGTTGTTTCTTTGTATTATTAAAACGGAGTTCCGATATTTTTAAAGATTTCGTTCTCAATCCCTTTGCCTATTTATCTGTTAAACAACTAGTATTTGTGTTGATCTAAAGTTCACACTTTCGTCTTAGACGATGTTGCCAAATTAAGAGCGACATCTGGTTGAAGAGAAAAGCTTCATTCTGAAAACTTAAATGAAATAACTTCTTGACCTTTTTGATTACACTTAACGTAAAATACGGAATACTCTTTCTTCTTAAAATTTTGTTAAAATTCTCTTTCTTAATTTAAAATGAAGTTCTAAATTACATAAATCCAAATGCTTTGACCACCCCTATACACATACATATATACATATCTACCTTTATTGCCATATCTCGTCAAGCATATTTTCTTTTTCAGCGGTGAAGTGAAAGCAATAATAAGTCAAAAATAAATTAAAAATAAAATAAATCCAAACAAAAGAATTTATAATCAAGTAGATCAAACTAACGTAAAATCAAAATATAGTTATGTCAAAATGAATGTAAAATGAAATTTAACGAAACATAGTACGAAAACTAAATGAGAAGAGAAGTTGAAGTCATAAAAATCCTAAACATGCCGATTTAAACTTGAAACTGCTTGCAAAATTCCCGTAACATTTGGTGGAGAAGAAAGAAAAAAAGTAAAATTTAGGAAATTCCAATATTTGTACTTAAAGTTTTAGTAGGGTGACCCATGAAAATTGAAAATCTTGTGAAAAATATAAAACCAAAATCTAATCTAAAATCGAAAATCTAAAATGATATAGCCTGTACATTTGGGGATCTGCTCACGCCAATCCATTTGCAGATCATGGTCGGGTTGGGTACAGAAGGTGTAGGTCGTTTACCACCTTAGACCACACCGATTGTCGAATTGAAATACCATTTTACTTGCTTTCCCCTCCCTTTTTCCTTAGTTTTCCCTTTCACTTATATAGATGTGTTTTTTTTACCGAACTGGAGGAAGTTTACCCTGCAAGTTCGGGTCGTTTGGCCTTTTGGTATTGACCGGTATACGCCTATTCTAATAAGGGCTCTAGGGACTCTATAATAAAGATAATGTAGTGTGCAGATGTAGCAGCAGCAAACAACCCCCCCATTCCCGTAAAGAGCTAGTTAATCAATGGGTCCCGCTGGGCTGACTGCAATTCTGCGTCCAGAGACGAACCCAATTCCTGGCTATGTGTTTGCTACGTATTCTTTTGAATACATGGCATCGCTAATTGGAACGTTCTGTTCTATATACACGCGAAATTCATTACATATCTTACAGTCAGCTGAACAATTTCCACATTTTTTTTCTTGTAGTAAACATTTGTGACGCTTTAAATACTCAATAACCTCTATATTCGTCAAAGACAAAAATTTCGACACCGTAAAATTGCAATTCGTGCACTCCATTTTGATTAGAATTATTAAATAAACAATAAAAATCCAATTAAATTTGAATTAAATTTGACACATTTCTCAAAACTCATATGTTTTATTAGGTAAAAAATCAAATTTTCTGCATGAAAATTCTTCATAATTCGCGGTCCATCGAGGAAATTTTTTTTGGAATTTTCGGAGAGTAGGCCGCTATACTAGACAATTACCGAAATTTTGTGTTAAGGCAAAAATTAACGAAATGACACGAAAAAATTAAAAGTATTTAAAACACTATATTTTGTCATGTATAATGGATTTGGATTGACTTTTGATTTGTAAAACTGTTCTTAGGGTTCAAAGGGCTTATTCATTTTAACTTATTTATCGATTTGCCAAAGGAATGATTAAGATCGGATCAACGGTTGTCTAGATATGAGCAAATGAGTTTACGCTGCAGTAGCGCTGCTTACCGTTGCCACTGCAGCATCAAAATCCATACTGTAGAGCTGGGACAAACATCGATGTTTTCATCGATGTATCGATGTTTCGAAGGAATTGCAAACATCGATGTTTTTTTGTTCGCCATCGATGTTTTTTACTTGTGTACCATCTCTAAAAGCGTCAGCAGAGCAAGCGAAGAAATTGTAAGAGAATTTATTAAGTTTTTTGAATCATACCATAAAATATTAAAATAATTATTTCTCAATTAATTAGGAGTGAAGAAATAGAAGAAGGAGATGTGGTGGTGTTGGTTTAACCGTGCAGGATCGAAAAAATGGACAAATATCTTAATGGTAAGTTTGCAGCACACAACACCCATTCATACACATGATTTGCGCATATATGTGTGTGTAATTTAGTGTGCTTCTGCTTCTTCCCGCGTTTCACCTATACTATTTATTGTGTATATGTATATTTATTTATTTACAGTACAAGAGCGATCAAAGGAAAACTGCGAGGAATCGAGTGATATATTTTGCCCTAAGCGAAAAAGGGAAGGTTCATTTGTCTGGAAACATTTTAAAAAATGTAAAAATGATCCTCAATCGGCCATTTGCAACCATTGTGGGGGTAAACTAAAAACAAAAGGAAATACTTCAAACCTGGCTCAACATTTACGAAACGTCCACAAAAAATGTTTAAATGTGGAAGAGCCTGTCACACCAACAGTACTTGACAGGTTGATAGAACATGTCAAGCATTATGAGAACACTTCAGATCGTAAAATCAAAATAGACAAGGCCATCATGCGAATGATTGCAGTAGATATGCAACCGTTAAGTATTGTTCAAGACATTGGATTTCGCGATTTATTGCAACCATTTCACTAATAATACCGATGGTTAGCGAGCTGCACCAAAATCTAGACCAAATGCGTCCTAAAATAAAGTCTTCCATTGTCTTGGAAGCACACAACCTAATGATGCGTCGACTGCCAGAGAGATTTGCATTGTACGAACTGAAGTCACTTTCGAGACTCGCAACTTTGCTTGACCCTCGCTTTAAAAACGATAGCTTCTTAGATGCCTCAAATGCAGAAGAAGCAACAGAAGCTCTGGAAAGCGAAATTTTCGGCTATTTGTCCTGCAACGCACTGGAGTAACCAACACCACCCGAAGCTACGAAACCAACTCGCTTTACATTTATGCAGTCGAAAATATCAGCCAAAGCCACTACAAAAAAGTCTGATGCAATAATTATGCTAAGGCAATATTTGGGAAAGTCTAATGCATCTGAGGAGGTCGATCCTATACAATATTGGAAGGTAAATGCAAATTGGATCTTTAAATTTATAGTAAAACAAATTTTGATTTCAGAATAACGACGAAGAAGTCTAAAAAATTGTGCAAACGATACCTGTGTGTGCCAGCCACGTCGTGTGATTCAGAGCGTGTGTTCAGCAAAGCAGGTCAACTCATTTCTGACCGCAGATGCTCCCTCAAATCAGTCATAGTAAATAAGCTTTTGTTCCTAAACAAAAACATGTCAATATAATTGTTGGATCTCATTAAAAACACAAATATGGTGTTGTTAATCTTCTTGTATTAGTATTACTTTTGCGGAACAAAAACATCGATGTTTTTTTTTTCCAAACATCGGAAACATCGATGTTGGTGAACATCGATGTTGGTAAACATCGATAGTTGCGAACATCGATTTTTTCCCAGCTCTACCATACTGAGCATAACTTTTTTTTGGTACAGAGTATAATATAGTCGGGCCTGACCGACTTTCTTTCTTTTTTGTTTTCAATAATAGCAAATTTTAAATTGGGTCTGCTGGTTGGTAATAAGAAGTTAGATATTTTCCCAGTAAGTGGTAATTTGGAATAATTTAATTGCAAATTGACCAATCCAATCTTTTTAGGAACTCTTTCCACACTACCATTGAGGTAGAGTTCATGGCGCGATTTTTTTTAAATGGTTCCCCAGTACGCCTATTCCACTTGTTATCTAGCAGACGCATTAAATCAGACGCGAACATGCCAATTGATAAGTTGCCCAGGAGCGCTGCTAGCACTCTGCATCGGTGGAAGAAGTTTGAAGGTTACGAAATCAAGGAGCCAGCGAAATGAGTGCTTCCGACTGCTTGCAGCACAGATGTTGTCAGTTTCGGTCTCACCTGAAGATGTTTCCAATATACACTACCTTCCTTGAAGCAAGAATTGCTCATGCGCAAGCTCAACATGGCTTTGTTTACCATGTGCTTTGTTAAATTTTGTATTTTGTTTTCAACTTGCTTCGCAAAGTTTGCAGGTTAGGTTGTTATTAACAGTATTGTATATATTGTTAGTGCATTGAGTGCAAATGGATCGACCACACTTATTGCATAGCAATCTTACATGGTCACCTATCCATTTGCAGCAATGCTGACATATATCCAACATTGAATCACCATAATTTATTAATTTTTCAAACATGCCTCTTCTAAACAAATGAGCTGGTTGCAAATTAGTGAGAGGCATGTTATTGATGAAGCATTTTGCAAATTGCAAAATAAAAATGCCACAATTAAATAAATCTTTTTGAATGTCATGATTTTTGACCACGCATCTATAGTACTTTATAAACATTTGCGCAGTTTTCGACTGACCAAATGGATCCAGAAATAAAAATTCTAGTTTTACTTTATCTATAAACAAGATGTAATAGTGGTTTTTGTAGCAGTGAGGAACAATTACAATGCTTGAAGAACTTTCTAAAGCAAGTTTTATCAATTCCTTATTCTTAAAACAATATTGGTCAAGCTGACATGGAAGACTTTCCACTGTTGGGTCATCTTGATCAAAAAGAAGAACTCTCAAAGCTGCATCCACTATAAAATTAGAAAGCCACTCAAGCCCTTGCAGCGTTGCTAATTCATGTAGTTGTAGATTAAATAGGAACCGATTCAAATTTGGTCCATGAACGTACTGGAATAGAGTTTACAGTATAATATGTAAAAATTAACATTATTCGTAACGCAATTCAATAATTTTTAATTACTAAGAAGGCAAGTCTTGAAATTGTCTTCCATACCAAATTTATTCACATTGAAAGAATGATCGAGTTGAACTAACTTGGAGTTCACATTGTCAGATACAATAGATAGTTCCAAATTAAAATTGGACTTAAATCATTATCATCAGTTATATGTGACCCCATGACTTTAAGTGGTCCAGAAAAGTTACGTTGGAAAAGTCCAACTTTTAGTTTTTTTTTGCCTTTTTTCTGCCAGCTTTCTTGATGTCTTGACAGTTTTCTTTTATCAGTCAAATCATCAAAGTTAATTTTACGTTTTGCTGCTCTTGTTTTACGTTTGGCCTTTATTATTTGACCATCCTTAAGAGGAGAGTGCATATATTCAGGATGCGCAAGTTCAACTTGCCGCATCGCAGATTTAGAAAGGTCATCCATTTCTCGAATGAATCTTCCAAGCTTTAGTCCATGAGGTGATCTTATTACACTATGTTTTAGTGTCTTAAAAAACGCCTCTATTGGACCATTGCTTGGTCTTTTATTAGACTCATCAATAAAAATTCCTATTATATTAGTCCAAAATGGAGAGTATACAATATACTTTTCCAAAAGAACTTTTACCATTTCGGGGCAATATAACAATTTTTTTTGGTCGTTGTCTTTTTGCATTGACATTTGATTTTTAGTTTCCTCTGCAAAAGTGCTAAATCTAATTCGAAATAAACTTTTGCTTTGAATGGTGTGCAATGTTAACTCACAAAACTCATCATCCACTTCTGGAAAATAATCTTTTTTGAGAATTTTGACGTGGGAGGGCTGTTAATTTGTGAAGAATGAAAAGGCATCGATAACCATTTCATCCACACTGGGACATAAAAGAATCGTTGCAAGATTCTTAAATCATTCCTCCAAATCCTCGATATGGCATATGTTATATGCCAAGCCGAGAGCGATTCGTAAAAAAGTTCTTAAATCAATATTGCTTTATTGTCGATATCACGACACATGATTTTGCAATAATGACTTGTGCAAAATTGAACACAAAACTTTCGGAAATGAATTGTTTTTTCCATATAGCAACTTGTAACACATTTCATTGCACTTTAAAACATTCAAATCAGAAAATGCTTGTAAGATTGCCCCAATCATTGCAATGCTTACATCAGTATTAACTCGTTTGCAAAGTGGCAATTTTATTTTATTTTTCTCACAGAGCCTATTGTGCTCACATAAAAAGCGACCAATGTCATAGGTTCCGTAATTCGACAAAACTGCATGAGCAACTGGATATGTAATTTCATCCTCAGGAATATGTGCAACAAAAGAATATAGATAAATTCTTTTATTTACCATTTTCATTGGTTTCACAATATTTCCTGTGGCATCCATATGCAAGGTATGGTTCTTAATCTTAGTACAGAACAGCTTTAAGTGGTCAATGTTCCACAAAAATACCTCGAGCTTGGTAGACAAATGTTGGATATAATGCAAATATCCCATACATTTCATGTCATAGGAATCCTAAAAACGGATCTTTGTCACAATCTTGTTTAGAATTTTCCTCTGAAATAAAATTCCGATAATAGGACAAATTCTTTTGCACCATTTGATCATTTCCTACCAAAGCTCGGTTCATACTCATTTTATTAATGATTTTCTTTCTAAATTGAAATGCAGTGTTACCTCGTATTTCAATTTTTGCGATAAACCGATTTATACCTCTGCACTGCATGTTTTTATTCAACTTGATGGTGTGTGTCACGGTTGGACTACTTGAGTAAATTGTGACCGTACCATCAAATGAACCAATAAATTTTATATAATTGCAAGATGGATCTTTGCATTATCCATATGCAACGAATGCTGATTTGTTCATGCGTACTGTTCTAAAGTAAAGAACACAGCATGGTTTATTGAGGAATATTGTTCTCTAATTATGTGCTCAATACTTTTTTTCTGCGTAAACTTTCGCAAACATTTTTTAAGTGTATTTGGAAAATCTTTCACTTTTAGTTTTGCAACATAATGTGGATAGTTCACTTTGGGCTCACGTAAGAGTTCTCGGTTCTCAACCATTTTAACATCAATATTGAGACTAAGATTCCCATCTCTACAAGCTATTCGATAACATGTAACATATAACGTGCATGATTTTAGGAGCAGATGGAATCTAATGTTGTTGGCGGCGTACGCGCTTGCTACCGGCATTTCTCTGGTCGGCTGGGATGGGTTCTGTGGGATTACATCGCCACATTAGGGTGCTCACATGCCAAATAATTACATCAAAGAAATTCGCGTACATAGGGAAAGGAAATAGGGGTATCTCGGACTTGGGAGCAGAGAATAGGTACAGCAGAAATAATAGAAATTTAGGTGGGGTCAAAGAAGCTTAGCATCATCGAAGTCTCTCTCTCTTGTTGGCAGCATAAAGCTGCATTAGCGCCCACCCTACCATGATCCTTACACGCCAATAAAAATGATTAAAAAAAAGGATCCCTAAGAAAGAGACTAAGGCTACTCTAACTCATTTAAGTATGGCATGGCTCCGATCAAAAATAACGCACTAGCACATCTTAAACTTCCTTATAAATTTTATTTAAACTAGGATTCCAAAATTGTTCATGCTTACGACTAATCTTAATAGTAACCAAATTATAAGAAAAATTAAACAAAATAAGAGATGGATTTAAAGGGGTTGTGCGAGTGAGTAGGGGTTGCTGTAACAAATAATATATAATTAAACATAGGAGTGTAAGTGAAAAGGTAAATAAAAATATTTAGTAATAATATTTTCAAAATAAGTGTAAGGAATTCATTAAATATAATTGTTCTTCATCTTTCAATTTCAATTCAGAACTATGTGATGACCAAAACTGGTATACGGAATTGAAAAGAATAATTTTTCTTTACTTTATGTGCAACAAAAGAGCTTTAAAATCCATTTATATGTGCTGGCCAAAAGAAATAAAAGTACACGCAGCCAGAAGTGTCAACGACCTGACAGCACGGATCAGCTGTTCGCTTGCACAGGCAAATATCCAATTAATTGTCACCCAACAGGGAAAAGCTTTTAGTTACGCGAGAAAGCTTTACCATGATCTTGCATTCCACATGGGACTTGCGATCCAGCCTTGATTTGGGCCATGATGCAACTATATAAGGTGAGGCCAAGCCAGTGTGAGTTCTCTGCAAAGTACCTTCACGTTCAGTGCTGCGCGTACTTTTGAAGCGTAAGCTTTTGGCAAAAGTACGCATCACACTGGCTTGGCCACACCTTTTGTAATTGTATAGCCAATTATCCCACTTGCCACAAGAGAACTAAGCATATAGATATTAAATATAATTTTACAAGGGAACAAAATGAAAAGAAATTAGTTTCTCTTGAGTATTTTTCCACAGACATGCAGTTGGCTGATATCCTGACGAAACCGCTACCAGCAGCAAGATTCCTTAGTCTGAGAAATCAACTGGGACTTTATGAATGAATATCATCACAAAAATACTTTGAATTTTTTATTTTTTTTCTAAAACTTAATTTTTGATTTTCATGATATAATTTAAAGACTATCTGACGTCAATTTGAATGTAAATTTTTGATTTGAAATAATATTATAATTGAATGTAAAACTACTACTAACTTTGCTTGGTCGGATTAGGTTTTACTGGGTTTTCCCTAATCCCTTGCAACGAATGTTGGACCATGAGAATTGTATTTCCCAGGAGGCGCAAAACTTGTCTATTAAGTTTAGTAATTTATAATTTTGATTAATCAATGTAACTTTTGAGGAGGTGTGTTGCAAATGCCCATGGACGGTCATATTAATATTTGTCATTTTATGGGCAAGAAGCAAAAGCCACATTGATGACAATGAAACGGAAAGAGACGACCAGCACTGATCTAGCTGTAAAATTCCTATTCCAGTTTCTCGTTGGCTTCCTTCTGTTTGCTCGCTTCTGTCAAAGTCGGTTTCTTTTTAGACGACGAGTTTGTGCGCATCGAAAAGAAGAATAAAACTAAATATATATAAAGCATAAATGTGCTTGGTGTCAATTATTTAAATGTTGGGAATACTGATTATAAACTATAAACACTTTAAAGTGGATACAATTAGACTTTCGTCGATGGTGTTTAACGAAAGATTAGGGTCAATACTTTCATGTAAATCGACTTTATGTTCAAGAACCGGTAAATTAAGTGTTTGATCTTTCGATTCCTTAACATTAATTACAGTGGTGTCAATACGCTTTGAATAAAAAAACTGTATTGCCTTTTTGTAACCTCTGCGAAATTTTTCACGCCACTTTTGTGACATACTTTTCACTTGGTACAATCCACTGACTTTTTACATCAAATTTTGATTGACTAACTCAAAAATTATTAAGTAGTCCTTTTCTGACAGCTCCCCAGACGGCTGTATTTTTTTGGCTATATATAGTATGACTTCTAATATAACCTGGGGAAGTCCTACAACAGCATGCCTGAAATAAAATACAAATATTTTAACTTAATATCTTTTGACTCCAAATGTCCCTATCTAAGCATCTATCCTCTATTCGATTTTCATCAAACTTAGTAGAATTATGAAAAAGCATAGAAAATACTAAGTTTGGAGACGTTTACATTGAAAGCAACAAAGTTGTTCTCACCAAAACAAGTTTTTCGACCGATCGTTCCTATGGCAGCTATAAGATATAGTCATCCGATCCGGTCGGTTCCGACATATTATCAGTTTGCAGTAAATAGAAAACTCTGTGCAAAATTTCAGTTCGATAGCTTTTAAACTGAGAGACTAGTTTGCGTAGAAACAGATAGATGGATTAAATTAACTCAGCTCGTCACCCTGATCAAGAATGTAAGTTAACGTTGGATGTTAATCCACATTTAATTTGGACACTGGGCATTTGATTCCGGCCAAATGCTGACTTAGTTGACCACGACCAATAGCTCCGCCACCGTCGATAACAAAACTCTCCAAGAGAATTCGAAATCAGCCTCGGAGAACGACGACTGCAGCCGCTGTTGCCAGCAGCGAAAAGAGTTGGGGTTGAGTTGTAGTTTTAAGAAACTTGTAAGTCAGTCAAAAATTGGATCTGACAACGCACAGACGAGGCTTGTCGAATAAAACCCGAATTAATAAAAAATTAATACAACACGTGCACCAATCGGTCACTTAATTAGTATTATCATTGGCTGACAACCACCTAAGTTTAATTTATATATAGTTTATGGGGTCGGAAATGAATATTTCTATACGTTGCAGTCTTCTGGGCCAAATTATAATACCCTTTGCACAAAACGCAGTGAAAAAATTTGTTAAAAACACATTTTGTCTACAAGGATTAAATTCGGTTTTGACCGGGTCTAAGGTCTTGTTAGTCATTATCCTATTCCACTATTAGTTAAAATATTATTTACTGCAAATGTATTATAGCTAATATTTAAATAAATAAAATTAAATTCGGTTTGAAAATATGCAAAATCAGCAGTCTATTAATAGAACTTAAGCGCGAAGCATTAACGTTTACACGAAAATGGAGTCGAAAAACGGAACAGACCCGTACAATGATTTCACCTGGAAAGCAGTGCTCCGGGCTTATATTGGATTGAGGAGAAGTAGCACGACAAAACACAGCTTAAACAAACAAAAAATATTAATTCCAAATATTGAGCGGTTAAAAAATAACAGAATTTTGTCCACGGCAAAACGTTTATTTCTTCTTTGAAGCCCTGTCTACTTTTGGTAAAATACCAGCAAAGTACGTGCGACTTTGCATGATGACGTTGGGAAACACACAAAGCTCCGTCAAAATAGGAAAGAACCATTTGATACCAAAAGAGGTTTTAGACAGGGTAACACCTTATCGTGTGATTTCTTTAATCTGCTGATGGAGTATATACTACGCCAATGCCCAAATGCGAACAGAACGGGCACCATCTTTAACAGAAGTAACACGCTACTTGCATATGCCGATGATATTGATATCATCGGCAAAAACGAGGAGCATGTAAGAGAGGCGTTCTTAGATAGAGAATCAGTCAAGACTCATGGGTTTAGCGGTAAACGAGGAAAAAACGAAGTACCTATTCCAATTCTTCTTGCGAAAAACGAAAATTGCGCTTTACAAATCGCTTATCATCCCAGTCCTGCAATACGGCGCAGAAGCATGGACATTAACAGCAGCGGATGAGGCGGCGATTGGCGTGTTCGAGAGAAAAAACCTTCGGAGGTTCTATGGACCTATAAAAGTTGGCGACAATTTTCGCATCCGAACGAATGACGAGCTAAAGGCGCTCTATGGGGACACTACTCGTGTCAAGCGCATAAAACAACAGCGGCTGCGCTGGATAGGACATGTTACACGTATGGATAATCGAGCCCCAGCAAGGCGGGCTTACAAACGGAGAGCAAATGACTTAGGGAGGACGCCCAGGCAGGCACGACCGAAGCTGAGATGGGGAGACCAGGTGGAGGAAGATATTAAGAAGCTTGGTGTGACCAACTGGTGGCAGCTCGCTCAAGACAGAGGCGAGTGGAGGACATTGATCGCAGCGGCCAAGACTGGAGCTTGCTCTGTTTCAAGTGAAGTAATTAAGAGTTGGATGGCCAACAAGACGAAGGCAAATCCATTTAATCGTTTAAAATATACATATGTACTTACCCATTACAGCCATGCTCCTTGGCTCCGTTCCTCGTTTCGTTGTAGGAATTGCACTTGCAGCAACTAATGAGATCGCTTCTTCAGGTGAAAAACACCACGAACTAATTGAATTCATTATATCTCTTTATCTCTCTCTCTATATAGTATATATAAGAGTTTGTCCTCACTGACTGACTGACTGACTGACTGACTGATTGGCAATCATCGCACAGCCTAAACGGTAAGAGATAGAAGGCTGAAATTTGGACAGAAGTTTCCTTATGTGGTAAAAGTGCGTACTAAGGCGGGGTTTTGGAAAATTCCACCCGGAAAAGCCGGAAAAGCGTCGGAAAAGTTTGTATGGGGAAAATTTTATTTTTTATCCGATTGACTTGAAACTCGGTTTGTAAACAAAGTATGCAAAATAATTGGACACGTGTTTTCCCGATTTCGGAAAATCCCCCCACAAGGAAAATTCGATATGCAAAAACCTATTTTTCACCCGATTCACTTGAAACTCGGTTTGTAAGGATAGTAAGTGAAACAAATTGAGATGTCATTTTCCGATGTTGGAAAATTTGACCGTAAGGTCGGAAAATTCCCGGAAAATTATGCATGCTAAGTAACTATTTTTCACCCGATTCACTTGAAACTCGGTTTGTAAGGATAGTAAGTGAAATAAATTGAGATGTCATTTTTCGATGTTGGAAAATTCCACCGTAGGGTTGGAAAATTTCCGGAAAGCGTCGGAAAATTTTGTATGGGGAAATTTTATTTTTCATCCGATTGACTCGAAACTCGGTTTGTAAACAAAGTATGCAAAATAATTGGACACGTGTTTTCCCGATTTCGGAAAATCCGCCCACAAGGAAAATTCCCGGAAAATTCGATGTGCAAAAACCTATTTTTCAACCGATTCATTTAAAACTCGGTTTGTAAGGATAGTAAGTGAAATAAATTGAGATGTCATTTTCCGATGGTGAAAAATTTGACCGTTCGGTCGGATAATTGCCGGAAAATTCTGCATGCTAAATAACAATTTTTCACCCGATTCACTTAAAACTCGGTTTGTAAGGCTAGTAAGTGAAATAAATTGAGATGTAATTTTTCGATGTTGGATAGCGATAACGATAACGTAAACCATAACGATAACGTAAACTATAACTAAAGCGATAATGATAACGATAACAATAACGACAACGATAACGGTAACGATAACGATAACAATAACAATAGCGATAGCGATAACAATAACCATAACAATAACGATTACGATAACGATAACAATAACCATAACAATAACGATTACGATAACGATAACGATAACGATAATGATAATGATAACGACTACCCTGATGATGACAGCGGCGAAGCGCGTCGGGCTATATGCTAGTCTATATATATAAAACTGTTCAACCTGACTAATTGACTGACTGGTGACCGTCGCACAGCCTAAACGGTAAGAGATTGAAGGCTGAAATTTTGACAGGAGTTTCCTTATGTAGTGAAAGTGCGTACTAACGCGGGGTTTTGGAAAATTCGGTCCTTAAATTGTGGAAAATTAAAAGAAAACTGTTGTATGCAACTTTTTTAATTTTCATCTGATCAGGCTCAAATTCATTTTCAGAGATCTAAATGAAAATTCAACAATGACAGCATACCAGACTTCCGGAAAATTCACCCCACAGGGTTGAAATTGGGTGGTAAAGGTTCAATAAGTTGAAATTTAGATCCCAGCGAATAGCTCCAAACTTATTTTAGAAGTTACCCATAAAAAATATATAAACAACGTGACTTTCAACTTTTGGAAAATCTACCTCCAAAGTCGGAAAATCGGCGGAAAACTGTTGTATGGAAATTTTTTGTTTTTCATCCGATTAGGTTCAAACTCATTTTCAAAGATCTATATGAAAATTCAACAATGACTGCATACCACACTTCCGGATAATTCTCCCCCTGGATGGAAATTTGGCGGTCAGGGTTGAATGAGTTAAAATTTAGTTCCCAGCGAATAGCTCCAAACTTATTTTCGAAGTTACCCATAAAAAATATATAAGCCACGTGACTTTCAACTTTTGGAAAATCTACCTCCAAAGTCGGAAAATGGGCGGAAAACTGTTGTATGCAACTTTTTTGTTTTTCATCCGGTCATGCTCAAATTTATTTTCAGAGATCTATATGAAAATTCAACAATGACTGCATACCAGACTTCCAGAAAATTCACCCCCCAGGGTGGAAATTGGGTGGTAAAGGTTGAATAAATTGAAATTTACATCCCAGTGAATAGCTCCAAACTTATTTTCGAAGTTACCCATAAAAAATATATAAGCAACGTGACTTTCAACTTTTGGAAAACCTACCTCCAAGGTCGGAAAATCGGCGGAAAGCTGTTGTATGCAAATGTTTTGTTTTTCATCCGGTCATGCTCAAATTTATTTTCAGAGATCTGTATGAAAATTCAACGTTAACTGCATACCACGCTTCCGGAAAATTCACCCCCCTGGATGGAAATTTGGTGGTCAGGGTTGAATGCGTTAAAATTTACTTTCCAGCGAATAGCTCCAAACTTATTTTCGACGTCACCCATAAAAAATTTATAAGCAAAGTGACTTTCATCTTTTGGAAAATCTAACTCCAAAGTCGGAAAATGGGCGGAAAACTGTTGTATGCAAATTTTTTGTTTTACATCCGATTACGTTCAAACTCATTTTCAAAGATCTATATGAAAATTCAACAATGACTGCACAATATTTTTCCGGAAAATTCACCCCCCTTGGTGGAAATTTGGTGGCAAAGGTTGTAGGGGCTGAATTTTAATTCCCAGCGATTAGTTCCAAATTTAATTTTAAAGTTACTCATAAAAAAATATAAGCTAGGTGACTTTTTAATTTTGGAAAAATCTACCCCAAAGTCGAGAAATGGGCGGAAAACTTTTGCATGGAACTTTTTAGTTTCTTATCCGATCGGGTTTTAACGCAATTTCAAAGATCTTAATGAAAATTCAACAATAACTGCATACCATTTTCCCGGAAAATTCACCCTTTGGGTGGAAAATGGCTGGTCAAGGATGTATGGGCGAAAGTTCCCAGCGATTAGCTGCTAACTCATTTTCAAAACTACTCACAAATAAATACGAAATAGGTAACTGTCAAATTTTGGAAAATCTATTCCTAAAGTCGGAAAATGGGATAACTGCTAAATGTAGCATTTCAGTTTACAAAAAAAATTTTTGTTTTCCTTTCGATCGGATTCAAGCTCATTTTCTAACTTTGGTTTGGTTTTTCACTTTGGTTGGTGTGTTTTTAACTTTCTCTTGATTAAATTCAAATTAATTTTCAAATTTACACATACAAAAATATGGAGTAAACTCCTGAACTGAGCTTAAAATATTAGAAAAATCTAATTCATTAGTCGGAAAATGTGCGTAAGAATATTGTGTGAAACTTTTTAGTTGTCAATACGAACAGTTTTAAACTCATTTGTAAAGATCTATAAATAAATTCAACAATGACTGTATGCCATTCTTCCGGAAAATTTACCAAACTGGGTGGGTAATGGGTGGTCAAGGTTGTATGCGCGAATAATCAGCTCAAAGGGATTAGCTCCAACCTACTTTTCAAGCCTACACTTAAATAAATACGGAATAGATAGGTGTCCAATTTTTGAAAACCTACTAATAAAGTCTGCTGCTGAATGAAACTGTTTAGTATTTCATACGATCAATCTCAAACTCTTTTTCAAGATCTATATGAAAACTAGGTCTAGGTCACGTTAAAAAAACGCGCCAACTCCTCTACCTCTGCGGTGGTGTGGAAATGAAGACTCTTATCTTAAAAATGTAATAAGAAGCTGCCGCAACCGAATGCGAGCGAAGCCGCGGGTATAAGCTAGTTTGATATAAAAGTATAACTTACACATTATTGTGCTTCAAAACAAGCAGTTCCACGCAGAAAACAATGATTTTTTTATAATTTTTTTTGTTGATAAAAAAGTTTGTGCTTCTCTTTTGTTTGCGTTTTTGGTAGTAAAGAATAACGGAGGATGGCAAGGCTGCTACAATGTCAAGATCGTGGCAAATAGACCCAGGGCTGAATAATAATGTAGGGAAAAAAGTTTCCCTCTCAATTCACGTAGATATTGAGTAAAATTCCAATTTTCTCAAAACTGGCTGGATAGATTAAAGTCAAACTTATCATGAATACTAATTAAGGCCTTCTTAATATCTGGGACTACCGTGCATGGCGGTCCAAGCTCAAAAAGTTAGCGTCGATTATCGGTATCACTGCAGCTTGGCTAGTTCTCCTCACTACTTCCGGATAGGAAACCAACGCACAGGGCTTATCAGTAGTGAACCCTTGCCAAGGTGTGCCCACTGTTAAGCGATTTACTCGAAAACGTATGGATTAATTTTGATCAGATTTTGAGCATATGTTCTTGAATATGTGCCCTTTTAACTGACATACCGTGCATGTCGGTCCAGACTCTGTGAGCGGAGCAATTAAGAATGATTTGACAACTTGATTTTTATACTTTGTACCGTAGGTACACAGAGTATAATAAGTTTGTGCAAAAGTATGTAACATCCAGAAGGAAGCATCTCCGACCCTATAAAGTATATATATTCTTGATCAGCATCAACAGCCGAGTCATGTCCGTCATGTCCGTCTGTCCGTCTGTCTGTCCGTATGAACGCACAGATCTCAGAGATGGTAAGAGATAGAGGTTTGACATGTATGGGACATATGCTTCTTACGTCTGCAGGCAGATCAAGTTTATTTTCAATTTTGGCCACGCCACCTCCCGCCCCCCCATTTTAGAAAAAACGTCATATCTCCCACAGTTTTGGATTCGCTAAGGACTTCGCTGCCGGAGGCATCTCCGCAGCTGTCTCAAAGACTGCCGTCGCACCCTTCGAGCGTGTGAAACTGCTCCTGCAGGTTCAGCACATCTCGAAACAAATCAGCCCCGATAAGCAATACAAGGGTATGGTTGATTGCTTTGTCCGCATTCCAAAGGAGCATGGTTTCTCTTCGTACTGGCGCGGTAACATGGCCAATGTCATCAGATATTTCCCAACCCAGGCCTTGAACTTTGCCTTCAAGGACAAGTACATACAAGCAGGTCTTCCTGGGTGGTGTTGACAAGAACACCCAGCTCTGGCGTTACTTCATGGGCAACTTGGCCTCTGGTGGTGCTGCCGGTGCTACCTCTTTGTGCTTCGTCTACCCCTTGGACTTTGCCCGTACTCGCTTGGCTGCTGATACCGGCAAGGGTGGTCAACGTGAATTCACCGGTCTGGGCAACTGCTTGAGCAAGATCTTCAAGAGTGACGGCATCGTCGGCTTGTACCGCGGTTTCGGCGTCTCTGTGCAGGGCATCATCATCTATCGTGCTGCTTACTTCGGCATGTTGCCCGACCCCAAGAACACACCCATCTACATCAGCTGGGCCATCGCCCAGTGCGTGACCACAGTTGCTGGTATTGTGTCCTATCCATTCGATACCGTGCGCCGTCGCATGATGATGCAGTCGGGTCGCAAGGCCACCGAGGTCATCTACAAGAACACACTGCACTGCTGGGCCACCATTGCTAAGCAGGAGGGTACCAATGCCTTCTTCAAGGGCGCCTTCTCCAACATTCTCAGAGGCACTGGTGGTGCTTTCGTGCTTGTGTTGTACGATGAGATCAAGAAAGTTTTGTAAATAATAAAATTATGAAATTATTCAACCAACAACAACAATACAAAACAACAACTTCATGATCCCCCTTTTCCCATTTTCAATGGGAACAGGGTATAAAAACCGAAACAGTACCGGTACCAACGTTTCGGTTTCGAGCCGGTTCTATCGGTTCCAATAATAACGGTAAACGGTATTCGATTCTCAAAAAAAAAAATTTCGGTTCCGGTACGTGATTTGAAACGGTTTATTTCGGTTAACGGTACCGGTATTAATTCCTGGCTCTTGCTCTTGCATATTCCAAGGTCTAGTGTTCCATTTCCCAATTTGGATTGTACTGAAATCTGACATTTTATCCGAAATCTCGGCTATAATTATTCGATCTTTCTGAAACTTTAACAGATTTTAGAAATTGGGGACACACATGTTAGTGTAATATGTGAAATATGTGAAATTCAACATTGTTTCTTGCGGGGGCGTGGCCAAAATTTGAAATAATCTTGATCTGCCTTCAGACAATAGGAGTCTACAGAGCATTAACATTAACGTAAACATATCACCATTATGTTAGCAAGCAGAGCATACTGATCTGCAAAGTATGCAACGTATTTTATTACCGGTTTTATTTATAACTCTGCCAATTATTACCGGTCCGTCCGTCCGTCTGTCTGTCTGTATGAACGCGTCGATCTCAGAGACTATAAGAGATAGAGCCACAAATTTTTGCATGAAGGTTCGGCATAAGTCTGTACGCAGATCAAGTTTGTTTCAGATTTGGGAAATTCCCCCCCGTCCCCCTTTTATCTTGGTTTTGTGCGAGTTCATATTGAGTGTATGTAGATATTTACGTTTTGTATTTCTTGTGTGTAACGTTTTAAACATTCTGCAAAGGGCCAGGAAAGGTGATGGTTTGTAGTCTTCTTTTTACATTTATTTTCCTTATTGCGTATACAATTAAAATTAAGCATAGAATTATTCCTACTCCCAAAGAAGCGTGTCCTGATATATGGTGGAAATTAAGCACTTGCAACTCTATATGATTTTCTCTTAAATGTTTTAACTCGTTTCGTAGTCTTTCGATCTTCTCAGTGTGATTTACTATTTTTACTTGTAATGGGTTCCAAACTGTTTTTGGCGTTTCGCTTATTTTGCCTATATATGCTGATAGTATGGTTTTTCGGCTTTCTGACCTTATATTGTGATGAGCTTCCAATATCTTGTCCTCAGTCCTAGTTGTGCAATCTGATTTAACCGTGAGAATTCCTTGCTCTGGTAATTCTATTAATTCTTGTTGAGCCTTTCCACACTGAACTCTTGCTATGGTTCTATTCGGTACTTTGAAAAGCCAACTACTTTTACTTTCTAGTTCAGCCCAGTATGTTTTTGACTCCACTACAGTGCTATAGACACAGTTGGAAGGTCTATTTGGTTTAAAGGGACAGATCTCACAGGTATTATCATTGGCAGTGCTCCAAGGCCAGTTACCTTCGCATACACGTTTATTTTCTTGCCATTTTTGGCATCTGCTTAATGTAGATTCAGACATTAAGTGATATGAGTCTATTTCAAAATTGTATACCAAGTACTCGGAACTTAGATGTACTATAATTATTTTATTTTTGACCGGTACAGGCACAATTTGGTATAATTGAGGTGGATGTCTGCTAAATAACGGTATCTTGACATTTATCATCAATTTATTGTCAATAAATATCCCTTTCGCTGTTAATAGGGTGTAAATATCTCTAAGTTCTGTCCCTGTTCTTTTGCCTGGAAGAACTAACGGTTCGGTTAACCTATCTTTTATTTTTGAAATTTCGTTCTTCAAATGGCTTGGTTTTAGAATATTTGGATTCAGTCTACCATGGTTAATATCAATTAGTAGCAGGGATGCAAACCACTCGAATATAAAGACTGGTTCGGTTCAGTGGTTCAGACAGTTTCTGAACCGCCGGTTCGGTTCATTACATGGTTTTTTGAGCTGACTGAACCGCGGTTCCGGTTCGATTCAGTGGTTTACAAAGGTACATTATGATTTCTATTGTCATGTGACTTTTGCACACTTTCAAATTGAATTCCTATTTGAATATCTTTAAAATCCTTAGAAGATTGTCCCAAATATATTATGTCCGGATTCAAAGGATTTGTCTATATGTTCCTTGAGGAACGATCTTCGAAAACAGAGAATGTCGGCTAGAAAAGATTAGAATAGAAAAGTGTAAAAACTCCCCTGGTTAGGATTGAATTAAGGTGAAGAAATATTACAGAAAATTCCAAATATTGTCCACTAGATGAAAGAATGTAGATTGATGGTATGTATATTAAGAGATCGGAGGGCAATTTCAGAAGACTTGCAAGATTACTTGTTCTTAAATTTTCGTCAAGTCATCCTTAAAAGTTCCGGCATCGGTAAGAATTTAGAGAGTCAAACGAAATTTAGAAAAATGATCTTAGGGAAACGATAATAAGTTTCATTGGCTAGAGGAAAGCGAGTCCCGTCTTAAAACTCGTCAGAGAACTGAACCGAACCGTTTTTATTTGTGGTTTTCGGTTTGGTTCAGCAATTCTTAAAGGAAGCCGGTTCGGTTTGCGGTTCGGTTCACCAGCTGGAATAAGCGGTTCGGTTCGGTTCAAAACCGGTTCGGTTCGGTTCAGAACCGGCTTGCATCCCTGATTAGGTGACTTATAATACCAGACTGAATTTTTTCGCATTCGTCAAGCAAGGAGTTTAGTTGCTTCGTAATCATAAAGAAATTGATTGATTCTTTATACACATAATAAGTTTCTTTAAGGGGGTATTGCTGGTTGGCGAAATTTTTGGCATATTTTTATAGCTTGAATATTTGAGAATATTGTCCTAAAAGGGTTTTTTGAAATTCGAAATACTTTAGGAGATATGGCCTTTTTTGTCCAGCAATGTTTTCGCCAAAATGCGATTTGCTTAGATTGGCTACTTTTTGAATGCAACGGTTTGAAGCAACCACCGAATTTCGTTCAAAGCGTCCTTTTCAGATTCGCGTTTGCTGGCATTGCATACTGATATATGTAAGTATTTCACAAAAAAAAAATGTTTTATTGCCTAAAATTTTCTTTGAGTGTCTTCAAAATCACGTTTTTAAACTTCGAAGTCACTTTTCTCCAGTTCTATGGAACCGATTTTGATGAAACCAAATGCAATCGACGGAAAATTGTCTAATTTTTCGTTTCAATTTTTTTTGATGCAAAAAAAACAACTTCAAACTTTAAACTCGTTTATCTCGAATCCACGTTTTTCGAGCTGGCGGCGGTGATTGCGCCCATAGTTCTGAAACAAAGTGCAATCGACGCAGAATTGTCACCATTTTGGCCCCTACCTCAATCATATTTTGTTTACTATTTTTTTTTTACACTAAACAAAAGAGAGTAATTCTCTCTCTCGCCCGCGATTCGAATGCATGTAGCGAGGCCTCAGCCAGCCGAAGATCACTGTCATTTTAAACCTTGATGTGTGCTGTACATAACGAAATAAGTGAGTGTGACAAGTGAAAAAAATGGACGAGAATGCAGACAAACTGAAAAACCTGCTGAAAGACTTTGAACTGGAGGAAGTGCTGAATTATTTAACCGGTGAGTAAAACTATGCAATTTTTTCCCGTAATTGTCGCCTTGCATGTGAATTATGATTTTGTGTTAGTGTCTTAGAGTCTTAGGGCCGATTTCTTATCTTCTAAATAGCTTCTATGTGTCATATAAACTCAGATTTTGCTCTGTTATTAGAAGGCTTATGTGACAGATAGCTCTATGTAGAAGATTAGAAAACTGCCCTTAGAATTTTAAATATTGCTGTTTCTAGAAGAAAAGGAAACAAGCAACCTACTTTTATTGTGTTCTTGCATACATATATACATATTCAGCCGTCGCAAGCATATGTGTATATGTGAGTGCGTGTGAAAAAAAATGTATTGTCGCCTAACGCCTAATATGCAGACAAACGTAACAAAAGCAAAAAAAAAATGCAAGCTCTGTTACGCGCGTTAGTTTGCATACAGATGTACATACATGTTCAGCCGTCGCAATCGTTCAATTTTGTGAATCCCTGTACATGTTTACACACACAGTCATAATTGTATATGAGAAAGCTTGCGTTTTAAAATGTATTGGCGCCTGACGCCTAATACGCATACATACATAGGCAAACGTAACCCAATCCCAGTGGACCAAAGAACGATAGGAAAACGAAACTATCGTAGAATGTTCGTAAACGGACTTACAAACGATAGAAATCTGCGAGCGTTGGCAAATGACTTGCCCAACTATCATAAGCGAGCTTAAAAACGAGTGATAAGCGGAGAAAAAATGATTCATAAAAATGCAGGGGCAAAGGAGGGCGGAAAGAAGTAAGCGACGACGAATGTCTCGCTAAACTATCATAAGCGAGCTTAAAAACGAGTGATAAGCGGAGAAATAATGATTCATAAAAATGCATAGGCAAAGGAGGGCGGAAAGAAGTAAGCGACGACGAATGTCTCGCCAAACTATCATAAGCGGGCTTACAAACGAGTGATCAGGCAATAGCCGAACATTTTTCCCCGTTTTTGTTTCTCCCGTAAGTTCGTTTTGCAGCAAGGCAGAATGACGAAACTTTTCCGCGAATGCACTTTGTTGTTGCCCGTGGCGCGCTTGTGTTCTGTTCTTTTTTTGATGCGTTCTTTTGTGGTTGGAAGTCGAAGCGAGAGAACGTGCCTCTAAATTTTCGTGTTAATTAAAGTAAATTCAGTGCCAATAATATTTAAAAAGGTAAGTAAATAACAATTGATTATGTATTTTGCACTGGGTATCATTTCTATGGCAAATGCAAACATTTAATGCCCCAAATTAAATATTGTTGCCACGCAGCCCCACGCGCAGGACGCATCTCACAGCCCCGTTTTTTTCTGGAGTATTGCGCGACTGCTGAATACCCTACAACTGCAAAGGGGAGTATATTGTTTTTCACTTAAATGGCATCTAAGCGTAAAAGCCGCAAGTATATATGCGAGGCGAAGCATATAAATAAAAGTGCCATTAATATTTTTGAAGAAAATGTAGATAGCGTTGAGTTTTCTGACTCCTCAAGTGATTTTGCCAATGTTTCAATTCAGCATTCCGGTTCTTTAGACTTTAACATACGCCTAGGCCAATGGTTGTCCGAAAATAATATTAGCAAAGGGCCATCCAACGATTTACTTAGGTTGTTGTCCGAAAAAGTTCCAGGGTTGCCACGAGATGTTCGGACTTTAAAACGCACTCCACGGGGGATTATTGAAAGGAATGTGGAGCCAGGAAGCTATGTGCACTACGGTGTAAAGGACGCGTTAACGGACTTTCTTAGCAATTTTTGGTATGAATCTGCAACCATGAGCCTGAACATTAATGTGGACGGACTTCCTTTATTTAAAAGCTCACTTAAGCAGACGTGGCCCATTTTAATTAATATTAATGGCACAAAGCCTGTTCTGGTAGCTGGGATATACGTTGGAAATTCCAAGCCTTGCAATCCTAACATATACTTAGAGGAATTCGTATGCGAGTTATTAGGCTTGATAAAGGATGGCATGATGTTTCAAGGCAAAACAATTGATGTTAGCATTAGGTCAATTATTTGTGATGCACCAGCCCGTGCATTTATTTTGGGTGTGAAACATCGCTCTGGGTTTTATTCTTGCAACCCATGTACTCAAAAGGGCGAAAGTTTTCAAAGAAGAATGATTTTTAAAATGACAGAGAATCCCCCTCGGACTGACCACAGTTTCAGAAACCGCTTTCAGCCAGAGCATCATAACTTACAGGAGAAACTAGTATTAGAAAACTTGCCAATTGATATGGTCAATCAGTTTCCTTTTGATTACATGCATGTAATTTGTCTGGGTGTTATGAAAACATTATTAGTGGCCATGGTGAGAGTTAAAGGTCACCCATTTTCTTTGAATCGGCATACAATCAGTTCAATGAATTCAAAATTAGTTTCATTCAAGAGATTTATGCCTATCGAATTTAACAGGAAGCCGAGATCTCTTGATGATCTTGAGAGATATAAAGCGACAGAGCTCAGAACATTTTTATTGTACACGGGACCCATTGTGTTGAAACACGCTCTAGACACAGCCCGTTACAATCACTTTTTATTGCTCAGCTTAGGAATACGACTTCTTCTTCATAAAGAGTACTGTTTCACTAAGAACCCTCTTGCTTCCAGATTACTTAATGATTTTGTAGGCCAAATTTCTTCATTATATATTTTGTCAATGCTCACATTTAATTTTCATTGCCTAACGCATTTAAGCAAACAGTCCCTAAACTTCGGCTCTTTAGAAACTATAAGTTCTTTTCCTTTTGAAAATTTCCTTGGACATTTAAAGAAAATGGTTAAAAAATCCGATTTTGTAATAGAGCAATTATATAATCGTATTGTAGAGCGTAGTATTTTAAACGTTGTGCCTAAAACCAAAACGTGGAACCTTAAAAATGCCGCCAATAAAATTACCCACAATGATTTGTATTTTGATTTAAAAGAAGCAAATAGTTTCTACTACATTAAAGATGCCACTTCATATAAAATATTTAAAATTTTGGAAATCAAAAATAATACTTTGCATAGCCAATTAGTGGTTGATCTTAAGCCAAAAGCGCGCGCGCATTAATGCATTGAACATGTACTTATGTATGTATGCAAACTAACGCGCGTATTTTGCTTCGGTCACGTTTGGCTGTGTATGTATTAGGTGTCAGGCGCTTAAAACTTATTGCTGCTTAAAAACTTTTAATAATTGTTTTTTTTTTTATAGCTTCTGGAGTGACTTATGAAAGTCTGAGATATATAGAAAGAGACGAACTGAAGGAAGCCATTCCACCAATTGGGCTTCGGGTTCTTTTACGCCAAAAATTGTTTATTTGGAGAAAGGCTGAGGTAAGGGAAAATATTAATTTAATTTTTATACTCTGTACCGTAGGTACATAGAGTATTATAAGTTTGTGCAAAAGTATGTAACATCCAGAAGGAAGCATCTCCGACCCCATAAAGTATATATATTCTTGATCAGCATCAACAGCCGAGTCGATATAGCCATGTCCGTCTGTCCGTCTGTCCGTATGAACGCACAGATCTCAGAGATGGTAAGAGATAGAGGTTTGACATGAATGGGACATATGCTTCTTATGTCTGCAGGCAGATCAAGTTTATTTTCAATTTTGGCCACGCCCCCTCCCGCCCCCACAATTTAGAAAAAACGTTATATCTCCCACAGTTTTGAAGATAGATGGCAAGTTCCTTCTGGATTCATATTCATATTTAGTTAGCAGGATAACTTATCGATCCGCCAAAGGAATGGAGAAGATCAGATGAACGATCAGCATAGCCCATGGCCAGCGGCAGCGGCCAGTAACAGCCGCGGCTTACGCAACAAACGCTGACTCGTCGCCTCGTGCCCATTCTTATGGTGCCCACTCAGCGTTGGCATGCGGGTGTCAGGTTCCTTAGGCAACTAAGTTGCATTTATTCGCTGATTTGTTTACGCCAACGTGCGGTCTCCCAGGCCGGTCAGCACATTTTGTCTTACGCGTGTTAACTTGCATACAGCTTTTTATACCCATTGAAAATGGTAAAAGGGGGATCATGAAGTTGTGCGAATGTAAGTAACAGGGAGAAGGAAACATTTCCGACCCCATAAAGTATATATATTCTTGATCAGCATAAACAGCCGAGCCGATATAGCCATGTCCGTCTGTCCGTCCATTCGTCTGTCCGTCTGTATGAACGCGTCGATCTCAGAGACTATTAGAGATAGAGCAACAATTTTTTGCGAAGGTAGACTTATGCCGTACGCAGATCAAGTTCATTTCAGATTTGGAAAATTCCCACCCGTCCCCCTTTTATCGCCAAAAACCTAGACCTCCTCTAGAAATACTAGACCTAAAAAGCCGTCAGATCCACAACTTTCAAGTTAGAGCCTCGTGGTTTAGCATACATCAAGCTAGGACCAATATCTATCTATTCTAAAAAATACAATCAGATCGGACAAAAAACACCGGAGTTATAAGCGAAACAGTTAAGCTGATACGAGCACCCCTAGAAAAGGTCTTGATTTTTTGGGGATAAAAAGGGGACTGGGTGGAATTTTCCAAATCTGAAACAAACTTGATCTGCGTACAGCATAAATCTACCTTCATGCGAAAACTTATCTCTTATAGTCACTGAGATCGACACGTTCATACAGACAGATAGACAGACATTCATGATCCCCCTTTTCCCATTTTCAA
This sequence comes from Lordiphosa fenestrarum, assembly GCA_035044985.1. Taxonomy (NCBI): domain Eukaryota; kingdom Metazoa; phylum Arthropoda; class Insecta; order Diptera; family Drosophilidae; genus Lordiphosa; species Lordiphosa fenestrarum. Next base: position 88,612 of record JAWNNO010006547.1, read on the forward strand.
TTGGAACTGGGTATACAAATTGTTGCCTACATTTAGGATGAAAATATTGTTACAAAAACCATTTACATTCATCTTCAAAAATTCAAAAACAAATAAATGAAAACAAATGAACAGGTCTATCCCCGGGCGAAGTAGATATTGTGTTTGTCCAAGAGCCATGGATTTCTGGTGACAGAATCAATGGCTTGAGGACACCAAAATATAACCTTTTCCACACCAAGGGTAAGGGAAATATCAGAACATATATTTTAATCCAGATCCAAAGAAAATACACGATCTTATAGACTTTGCCATAACAAGAAAAGTTCCACAAAACTTGGTAACTGCAGAAGCCCTTGCAGACTTGTCGTCAGACCATTCTCCAATAATTTTCACCCTTCTGGAGTGCCCTCAGATCAGACAATATCCTCGCAGACTGACTTCACACAAGACAAACTGGCTCAAATACAAAAAATATATCAGCAGTCACATCGAGCTGAGCCCGACCATAAACAGCGAAGTAGACATTGAAAACTCAGTAGAAGCCCTCAGCTCTATCATTACTGCTGCTGCTCATCATTCAAACCCTCAAACAACAATTGCAACACCTAAGCAGGATAGTAGATTAACGAACAGCTACATAGACCGACTGGTGTCTGAAAAGCGGCGTGCAAGAAGAGAATGGCAGCACCATAGGTCGCCTGCGTCAAAAAATCGTCTGAGACTTGCGGAACGCGTACTTCGCAAAGAGCTGCGGAAGAGCAGCTAGCCCATAGCCGTTACATAGAAAAACTATCGCCTACAAGCACCAAATTTCCCCTATGGAGAGCACATGCAAGCATAAAGCCACCTGCAAAGGTAGACACGCCTTTAAGGGACCAGAGTGGAAGTTGGGCCCGCAGTGACGAAGAGAAGGCAAATGTCTTTGCACTTCACCTTAGAAATGTCTTCCAGCCAAATTCACCAACTAATGGATATGCACTTCCATTGGTTCCCATCGCCGCACAAACTGACCCGATTAAAGTTCATTCACTTGAAATAAAAAATGCTATCGGAGATCTACAAATGATTATGGAACTTCCAAGTCCTGCCATAACATATATCTCAAGACTTTTCAATGCAGTACTGCGATGTGGATACATCCCAACCCAATGGAAAAAGTCCACAATCATAATGATCCATAAACCAGGAAAGGATAAAACCCAAGCGTCATCATATAGACCCATTAGTCTGCTACCTTGCTTATCAAAACTTTTTGAGAAGATCTTACTCCGTAAAATTGATTCCCATGCACAAAATATCATTCCATCACACCAATTTGGGTTCCGAGCTCAACAAGGAACTATTGAGCAAGGCAACCGCATAACTTCAGATATTCGGACTGCGTTTGAAAACCACGAATACTGCTCTGCCATTTTCCTAGATATTGCCCAAGCATTTTACCGCGTATGGTTGGACGGTCTTAAGCCTGTCTGGACCTATGGCTCGCAGCTATGTGGAAATGCTTGTGCGAGCAGCGTGGACATCCTCCAAAGATCAGAGTCGAGAAGAATTAGAACCATCACTGGAGCGCCATGGTACATTCGCAATGATTGTATCCACAACGACCTCAGCATCCCACTGGTTGAAACTGAAATAGAGGAACTTAAGCGCAAATATTCTGAGAAGCTTCTTCCACCATGCTGGCAACGCATTCTCGCCTCCGAAGAAACGACCTACCAACCCAGCGACTGACTTGAAGGGCCGTAGAACACAAACTACCTCCAATAGGGAATAGTTTTTAAAATAGTTTCTAGATTAAGATTTGAAAAATTATTGTTAGTCTCTTTAAGAGAAGATCCAATATAATACCAACCAAGCATAAGAAAACAAGAAAGAAAGTCGGTCAAGCCCGACTATAACATACTCTGTACCAAGAAATTTTGTCTTTTGATCATAACTCGAAAACCGTTCATCCGATCTTCTTCATTCCTTTGGCGGATCTATAAGTTATTCTAATAACTAAATATGTCCAGAAGGAACAATGCTTCTTGCGGAAACTCATCTGACGGACCGTCTCAAAACTGTGGGAGATATGACGTTTTTTCTAAATTGCGGGGGCGGGAGGGGGCGTGGCCAAAATTGAAAATAAACTTGATCTGCCTGCAGAGATAAGAAGCATATGTCCCATAAACGTCAAACCTCTATCTCTTACCATCTCTGAGATCTGTGCGTTCATACGGACAGACGGACAGACGGACATGGCTATATCGACTCGGCTGTTGATGCTGATCAAGAATATATATACTTTATGGGGTCGGAGATGCTTCCTTCTGGATGTTACATACTTTTGCACAAACTTATAATACTCCTATGTACCTACGGTACAGAGTATAAAAAAAAAAACTGGATGATTTTTGTTTTAGCAATAAGGAACTTATTCGAAAGGCTTTTAAAGAAACTGAAAGCATTTTGATTATTTCCCATTGCTATAAACGTCATTTTTATATATTGTTTATAAACAATAACGAGAGCGTAAGTTAAAGTCGGCCCTGCCCGACTTCGAAATACCCGTTACTCAGCTCAGCTCGGATAAGTATGAAACATCTTTTTAACTCGGCCATTTATTATCCGATCCTTTGTGAAAATTTGTGAGATTGTAGATATTGGCCACATAGACTACACTGCAAAATCTGAGCTCGATATCTTAAAAATTGTGGGAGTTATTCAATATTTTATATTGCGGGGGCGGGAGGGGGCGTGGACAAAATTTAAAGCAATCTTGATCTGCCTGCAGACAATACTAGCTTACATCTAAAATTTGGTTGCTCTAGCTCTTCTAGTCTCTGAGATCTAGGTGTTCATACAGACGGACATGGCTATATCGACTCGGCTGTTGATGCTGATGAAGAATATATATACTTTATGATATCGGAGATGCTTCCTTCTGCCTGTTACATACATTTGCACGACTTTAGTATACCCTTTTTACTCTACGAGTAACGGGTATAATTAAACGGGAGTACTCGTTTCTTGATCCGTTTGGACAGACCACACTTTGTCGAAAATTCAAAGAGCATTATAAGAATATGCTAAATGAAATTAGCGAGTTGAATTTTAGATATGATAACTTACGTCATGATCTCCAAAGAGATTCATTTAGCTGTGGGATTTTTATTTTGCAATTTGCCAAATGCTATTTACAAAATGTATCTCTCACAAACTTGCAATCTGAATATTTTTTTAGAAAAGATATGTTTATTAGACTAATTAATTACGGCGACTCATTGCAAGACACATGTCTTCATTGCTGTATGCAATTAAGTAACCAGAATAGACTAGTATGCACTAGTTGCAAACTCTCTGTGTCTCTGTGTATTATGTGTAGCAAGGACAAATTACATTTTAACAATAATCCATTTATTTGTTTAATTTGTAGTCAACTTAGCGAAGCATCCAATGCGTAACGTCTGCTGGGTAGATTTGATCATAGCGAAGCATTTACAAATGCGAAACGTCGGCTGAGATATACTACATCTAAATAGCGAGGAATGTAATGCATAACGTCAGCTGAGATATACATACTTTATCTATAAAGCGAAGCACCTAGTGCGTAACGTCTGCTGAGATACATTGTCCTACTACTAAAACCCAGAATACCATTAAATAGAAAGTGTATGTGGAATAGATCTACATGGGACATCACTTTAAAAAAAATGCGCCTCAAACTCTACCTCAATGGTGGTGCGGAAGTGAGTTAAAGATAAGTTAATGTACTTATATTTATATTTAACAAGCTCACAATATCCGTCCTTGCCGGTTGAGCTTATATTTTTAAGCATTTTCAGGTCAAATACTTAAAGAGCCCAGCTGAATAAGCAAATTGGGCTGCTTCACTGATCCAGCCGTAGAAGAGCCAATTGACTGCATTTGTCTCGATACACACAGCCATCCAGGATTACTCTGGCAGGCGAATGGTTGGGAAGTTGCATCTGCGGAAAAATGTTAAAAAATCTGGCAAAGAGTTTGGTAAGCAAAGACTTGCCTGTAGAGCTGCTGTGTATTCTCATACCAGAGGTAGACCACATTTGTCTCTCTCAGCATTATTAGTTTCAAAAGCATCTGCCGATCCTTAAGCTGAATTCCTTACATGGCCTCCCATAATTGCTATTGTTTTGAGATCATTGTAGCTGTTGAGAGTATAGGTGTGTTTAATAAAAGTTAAGCCTTGTTTATCCCATTCAAACTTACTTGGGTGTCTTCATATTCCTAATCTTGTGAGCATAGGTCAGCCAGATTATCTTCTCCTTTATATACAACACCTTGGTTTCATATTTTGGCCTCTACAAAGTGTATCGAAGTGCGTCCTGGCAATTTCATTTGTGTGGGCACCTTGAACTGGGCTAGATGTTTGGGCGCTTCTCTGACGGGCAACTGTTGGTCACTGTTGACACTGCAGGCCGCAACACCCAGGCAGAAGCGCCTTTGCAAAGAGAGGTCCTCGGCCCTCACAGAGGACTGTTGTCGGTTCCCTGGCCACCTGTTCAACTCATATGTTGTGCTTTGGTACAAAGCAAAGAACACATTTTAATTCTTAATGTTTGACTCCCTGACTTGCACTAGAAATAATAAAATAACATATTTGACTTAGAGATGAACATATTTTGTGAATCTCTCATCGCTATCCACTGGCTACCATCTCCAGTAACATGTTCATCTTTAGGCACTAGAGGTACGCGCGTGACGTGAGCTCGAACGTGTCACGGTTTGCCCACCGTGACCTTTGAATAATATGCAAGTATGCAGATCTGGGTATTAAGTTCCCAATCCCCATAGGGTAAATTATTTAGACTTATGTTCTATTTAAGATCCATTAATAAGTTGAAATCAGGTACCGTAATTAATGATAATTAATCTATCTTCCATCATCCTAAAACAAAGCTTGAACTACCCGTTTGAAAAAATGTCAATAAATAATAAAAAAAATGCTTTCTTTTTTTAATAATCTATGTATTACCTCAATGATTATTATTTCTTCGTTTTGTTTTATAGCTCTATGGCCGACAAAAACCCTCTAACTGAACCCTCCACGAGGGTGTCGGCTGGGCAATGGACACTGTATGCACCTCGGCTTAAAGCGGGTAATACATAGTGTCTCTTGCTCGTCTTACACCTAGGAAATGCAGTGTCCAGCTAAGGTGATGGCCAACACTACCACAACAGCACAATGTTGGGTGGAGCTGAGCCAAAGCCATGGTTAGAGGTGCCTGGCAGCAGGCATAAAATGCTATGGGGTGGTTCCCACGAATAAAATTAACTACTATGGGTACATTAACAATGGAACACACAAAGAACCCAACTCGGGCTGGGATATCAGCCCAAACGTCGGTGGAAGGCGTGACTGCTACCACCGGCGGGCACGGTGGGGAGAGATCCCCACTTCGTGTCGCCAGCGGTCTCCAACCTCTGTCGTGGTTGGAGCAGGCCAGGACAGTTGTACAGCTACTGCCGATACGACAAGGACCAAAGTGTGGCGCGGTACTGCAGTCGATACAGACTCGGACTGTGAATCGCATGGAGGTTCAACTAATACGGAGGCGGAAGAAAAGCTGCTGCTATCTCCAGTTCGGGCGGGGTCTAGTACCAAAAATAAGGAAAAACCCACACGAACAAAGGAGGGCATGCGAGCGAAAGCCCAGTATAAAGCGGCTCTCAAAATCAAGGCGAGACTGAACGGAAGCGGTGAGCTCACCCTAGAGGAGAGAAACAAGCTTGCGTGGGCCGAGCAAAAGATTAAGGAGGGTCGAAAACACTTCGCGGAGAAACCGGCGATGCAAGCCACCTCCGCCAAATACGCCAATAAAATGGAGGAGTGCTTGGCCAACAAGCGGCAGCGCTCAACTGAGCAAGCGAAGGCGGAGGCCCCTGCCAGTAAAAAGCCCCGCCAAAGACCGCAGAACCAGGCACAACCCCTCCCCAAAAAGACAAGTCAGCCCAAGGAATCAGCTAGCGACGTAGCAAAACGGCATCTCACCGTAGCTATCGTCGACAAAAGCGACCCTAACGGCAAGATGACGCCCGAACAGTGGAAGCAAGTAGAGGAGAAGCTGTTCGAGGAAATTTTTAAAAGGATGGAAGACCCAGCAGCGCAACCTGTAGCGTTTGACGGAGCAGGCTGGCTGTATGGAGTCAAAATCCTAAGATGCAAGGACGACCCCACCCTTAAGTGGGTCTCAAGCGTAGTTGCAGACATGGGAAGCCTGTGGGAGAGTGCCCAGCTGGAGGTTGTGGACAGAACTTGCATTCCGTCCGTTCCGAAGGCGAAAGTACTCTTTCCACGGGTCACACCAAAGGAGCAGGCGCTGAAACTCCTACAGTGGCAGAATCCTGATGTGCCAACTGGAGACTGGAAGGTACTACATGTTGCAAAGCCCGACAAAAACGGGCAGCACATGGTCCTCCAGATCAACAAGGAAGCCGAGGATCTGCTCTACCCAAGATTCGGGGTGATGGCATGGGGAGTAGGTAGCGTGCACCTACGTCTCAAGAAACGCCACCCCGAGGACACTAATGAGCACACACTGGAGGCTGGAGAGGTGGAGAACGACCTCGGCATCGACATGATGGTCGAAAAAGCCAGCAGCCTCGATATTACGGGGGCAGTACAGTCTGCTGAAGAAGACGAGGATGGCGACACAACCTTGCAGGCTGACCCATCGGGACCGGAGGATGCGGACACCAGTCATGCAGTTGAAGGTCCTCCAGGTCAACTTGCATAAGAGCAAGATCGCCTCGGCGGACCTCCTTCTAACCTTGGAGGAAGGGCCCGCAGATGTGGCTTTAGTTCAGGAACCTTGAATAGCGGCGGGAAACAAGGTCTCCGGACTAAAGTCACAAAACTACAACATCTTTTACCCCACCCCAGTAAGTAGAGCAAGGACTGCTATTCTGGTAAGAAAAGGCATCTATGCGTATTTAATGACTAATTACAGCACGGACGATCTCACTGTTGTGGCCTTGGAGGGTAGCAGGGACGAGCCAATTCTTATGGCGTCCTGCTACATGGGGCATGAGCGAGAGGCACCACCAGCTAAACAACCATGACGAAGGAGGCACACGGCGGCACGCCTCAAGGCGGAGTACTGTCACCCCTTCTATGGAACCTTTTGGTTAACGAACTGCTAACAAAATTTCGCAGGAAAGCACCCAAGATAACTGCATACTATTTGCCGACGACATATGCATAATTTTCATCGGAAAATGTCCATCGACTCTCAGCTCAATCATGGACTCTACACTTAAAGAGATACTAAAATGGGCCACAGAAGCCGGACTTAGTATTAATGCGGAGAAGACGGACCTCATTCTCTTTACCAAGAGATACAAGGTACCGCCATGGATTCCACCAAAGATAAATGGAATAACACTAACACCAAAGAATAACGTCAAATACCTTGGAGCAGTAATCGATAGTAAACTGTCATGGAAGGCGAATGTGGAAGAAAGAGTGAAGAAGGCGACCAACGCACTATATGCATCCCAGAAGATGCTGAGTAGCACTTGGGGCCTATCACCAAGTCTGATGCACTGGCTTTTTATTTCAGTAATACGACCGATACTGCTACACGGCATACTGGTATGGTGGCAGGCCACGGAGAAAACCACATACCTAAAGCTGATGGAAAAGACCCAGAGACAGGCACTGGTCTGTATTACGGGGGCGCTGAGGTCCACTCCAACCAAAGCATTAGAACACATCTTAGGTGTCAACCCTCTGGACATCCAAGCACGCCTTCTGGCACAAAAGACCGCCCAACGTCTATGTGCGGCAGGCACCATGGCGCTACAAAGCTATGGACACAGCATAGTTGGTAGAGAGATCAATAGTAGCACGGACTACATTATCCCAAAGGTCAACCCAATATGCACATCTGCACTATTGGGACCAGAAGACTGGCGTACAGGACTGGCCCAAGAAGCAACACACCTCTTTACAGACGGCTCAAAGATGGACCTAGGAGTCGGAGCCGCCGTATACTGTGCAGAGCCAGAAATAAAGCTCTCATACAAACTGCCAAACCACTGCACCATATTCCAGACGGAAGTCTTCGCAATAAGGAAAGCAGCGGAGTTGGCGGAAATTCGCGCTCCATACAACCAAATAAATATCTACGTGGACAGCCAAGCGGCAATCAAGGCAATGCAAAGACACTCCTTCAACTCCAGAAATGTCCTGACGAGCAGGGAAGCGCTAGATTCCCTCAGCATCTCCAGAAAGGTGCAAATCTACTGGATTCCCAGCCACCGGGGCATCGACGGAAACGAGATGGCAGACAGTCTTGCAAAAGCCGGAGTCGTACTCGGCCAATAAGAAACACTAAACATACCTATCTCCATACAGACGCTTCATAGCAAGATGGAAGAGATAGCAGAGAAAGAAGCGGAGGTAAGGTGGGAAAGGTGGGTGGGCCATTTATTACCCGATCCTTTTAAAAATTTGTGAGATTGTAGATATTGGCCACATAGACTACACTGCAAAATCTGAGCTCGATATCTTAAAAATTGTGGGAGTTATTCAATATTTTTAATTGCGGGTGGCGGGAGGGTGCGTGGCCAAAATTTGAAACAAACTTCTGCCTACAGACAATACTAGCTTACGTATAAAATTTGGTTGCTCTAGCTCTTCTAGTCTCTGAGATCTAGGTGTTCATACAGACGGACGGACGGACGGACAGACGGACATGGCTATATCGACTCGGCTGTTGATGCTGATGAAGAATATATATACTTTATGATATCGGAGATGCTTCCTTCTGCCTGTTACATACTTTTGCACGACTTTAGTATACCCTTTTTACTCTACGAGTAACGGGTATAAAAAGGAGAACCAGACCCCCCTGGTGGACCCCAGAACTGAAAGAGCAGAGGAAGGACGTCCAGGAATGCTTCAAACTCGCCAAACAAGCGGATGAAGTGATCATCTGGGAGGAGTACAAGATAAGACTTCGCTTATTCAAAAAAGAAGTAAGGAAGGCAAAGCAATACTCATGGAGAACCTTCTGCTCCAGCATAGAGAAGGTCCCGGAAGCAGCCAGACTCAGACTAGCACTAATATCGACTCTGACCACAACAGGCTGTGAATCTGGGGCATAGCTTGCCGGACCGGCAAATAAAAATCCCCCACCGAGTCGGAGTCGTTATTGGTTTATTTTGTAATTTTGTTAGGCTTTCTTTTTATGCCTCCTTAGTAAATAAGCCTTTTTATAACGTGTTTACAAATTTGTTGACAGCCTTTGTTTGTCGACTATTAATAAATAAATAAATAACAAGTTTAGTTTTTTGATTGTTTTGTAATTTTTGGTCATTTTAATCAATAAATCGGACAAAAGTCATATTTGTTGTTCGTATTTTGGTAGTTTTTCGTTTACAAGTTTTGGTCACACTGCAATTTTGCACATGTTTGCAAACATTAGAAAAAATGCCGAAAGTTTCTTATAAACTGAATTTCCGCAACTTGTGGTTAAATTTCGATGAATTTAAGGAGTGGCTACGCAAAGTGCCAACTGACTCCACAAAACCGTACTGCTGCTTTTGTAAGGCATTGATTTGAGCCAAGTTGTGCGAATTACGGCAGCATGCTGAAACTAAAAAACATATTGCGTCCATTGCAAGCGTGGCACAAACTAACAAAATACCATTTGTTGGAAAGTCCACAAAAACAGAGGAGCAGGAGACTGCACTTTGTTTGTACATTGCTGAACACTCGGCCATAGCACCTATCGACCATTTATCCCAACTGTGTGTCGATCAGTTTAAACTTTAAAGCGTGCAGCGCCGATGCTGACATAAAGTTGAAGCGGACAAAGTGCACGCAGATAATAAACAATAATGGTATTCCTGAAAGTGATTTAGATTAGTTTGAGATTTCGCTGATCAGCTGTTCACAGCTGCTCCATACAAAATGTCAAGTGTGCCCAGAGTAAGTGAGGAATTGACGGTCACACTAATTGATTATAAGTAATCAACTTGGAGGCTGATTTGGCTTATATTTGATTTCGATTTGGTGTGAACGTACTCTTCATTTTGGTGTTTTTGTTTACATTCTGCAGCCACTTTAATATGGAAAAAGTGGGTAAGTCTTTCAAGTTTTAATAATTAAATAACTATTGATTTCAATTTAGAAATCAGCCGAGCCTCTTTTGAAGAGAAGAAGAACCTGCAGCCTAAAGTGGACGGAGACAAAGGTGCTGGAGTTTTTAGAGCATGTGCTGCACTTAGTCAAAGATGTGCCTGAGTCGCTCAAGGTAATTTACAAAAAAAGATTAATTTTGTATACTTAGTAAATTAATTTCATGTAATTATTCAATTGTAGAAACCAACAGCGCAAAAGTTTTACGGAAGAATAATAGAAAGCTCAACTTCCTTTAAGGACGTCAACTACATGGTGCTGAAGAACAAAATGCGAACCTTCAGAAGCTCATACTTAAGTGCTGTGCAATGGAGAGCCAACACAGGAGCCGGCTTATTAGCCGAAGGCAAATGCCAATCTGTGGCAGGTGAAGTATGCAATCCAGAGGAGCATGGGCTTTGAATAATCATTTTAAATTTGCAGACTATATTGAAAAGCTTTGCCCAAATTTCAACATCCTGGAGCAGATCTATGGCCAAAGAAAAAATATCGACCCTTTCTATTATTTAAATGTTCATGAGCTGACAGGCGAATTTTCTGTACAATTTTCTTCATCATAAAATGATTCAAAATCATGTAGATTAAGGTTTACGTCCAGAACATCGGCACTGCTTTGTTGGGTAATAATATGCAAAATAGCCAAACAAAAACCCAGGCTCCTGCTTCTTTTATACTGTTGTCGTCCTTTATCATTAATTTTAGTTCTTTCAAACAGTCAAATCGCTCCTTTAATAGAGCGAAGCAATGTTCGATGCGAACTTGCGATTAAAGGCATTTCTGGAGCTCAATGTTAGCTCGTTTGAGCTAGATCGAAACGGAGTAATAACTTGTTTTGTAAGTTTATATGCGCTGTCTCCTGCTATCCACTGTAAGTCATCAAAAAATTCGTTACATCGTGTATACAGAGGACAGTTTTTATAAATTCTGCTATCATGCACACTTCCTGGCCAACCAACAACCGTATGACGGGCTATTTTATTTCGGTCACAAGTTGCTTGGAGTTTCAAGCTGTACTGCTGCTTTCTTGAGTAGTATGACTCCGGATCTTGGAGGGGTTTCTCAGAGAGTTTGATTTCCTTGCCATCGACGTAACCTATGCATTCAGGCAACTCATCTACTACCTCGTCAACAAGAGCTCTGCGGTCGGCAGAATTTGGCCAACTTATGAATCTTCGAGACAACGCCAATATAGCTTTAATAACCCTCCTTGTTACTCTCTCTATGATGCCGCCATCTCCGACTCCAAAGAAAGCAGCAGTTTTCTCAATGGATGCTCCTTCTCCATTAGATCCAAGCCGAAATATGACTATCATGAGTTGCACATGAACTGGAATTTGCAAAGTGCTTCGTAAGCCAGTGAAAACTTCATTATTTTCGATGAGTCCCAAAATAATATTGAAGCTCTCCCAGTTAACCCTTATAAATTGCTTGAATCTATCTTCGTCCAAATTTGGGAGCACTTGATTGGTAAATTGGGTGCATTTGGGGACAGGATGTATAACGTTCGGGATTCCATATCTGCACAGTTCTCCAAGAGTGTTGTATGTCACAAATTCGACCAGAATTTCATCCTGCCTCTTCCGCTTACAAGCTGCCGAATTGGATAAGAGATTTCACGTGACCATAACCAAATGAATAATTGAACTCACGATTGACGTGTGGCGAACAATCCAAAATTGCATATTCTGCCAGCAAACTTATGTTCAAGGGGCTTAAACATAAAGTTTTAGCCATTTCTTTTGGCATTTTTTGCGTTTGTTTCTTTGTTTACTTTTGCGTCAATTGCCAATGAGTTTTACGGTCACACTGCCAGCTGTTCACCGAAATCTAAATCAAATCAGTGCGCAAAAAAGGTCGCTCAGGCAACTGACTTAAAAATAATCTAAATTACTTTCAGGAATACCATTAATGTATTGGGAGTCCACTTTAATGACGATTTGCGGATGGACATAGAACAATTTAGCTTGTTGTTGGTTGAGTCTACTGATATAAGTATGACAAAAGTTGCTGGGTAAGTATAAAATAAGTTATGAACATTTGTGTACGTTTATATGAGCCGGAATTACATTTATATGTTTTTGTCTTTTTTAATCTTTTGGCGTCATTATTATTTACTACAGTTCAAATCAGGGATGCAAACCACTCGAAAATAAGTACTGGTTCGGTTCAGTGGTTCGCAGAATTTCTGAACCGCCGGTTCGGTTCAGAACATGGTTTTTGGAGCTAACTGAACCGCGGTTTCGGTTCGGTTCAGTGGTTCACAAAGGCAAATAAAGAAATATAATTTCTGCAAAAATGTGACTATTCGAACACTTTTGAAAATTAATTCTTCTAATCCATTTGAATATCTTTAAAATCTTTAGAAGAATGTGCATAGTTATTATAAGTTATTACTTTTAGAATTCGTCTATAAATTCCTAGAGGAATGCCCTTCGAAAAGAGAGAATGTCTGCTAGAAAAGAATACGTTCCATGCATCTTACATACCCTATTAATCATATCATACGAATAGTAGATATTGGCCACATAGATTAAACTGCAAAATCTGAGCTCGATAGCTCAGCAAATTGTAGGAGATATTCAAAAAATTTTATTGCGGGGGCGGGAGGGGGCGTGGCCAAAATTTGAAACAAACTTGATCTGCCTACAGACAATACTAGCTTACATCTAAAATTTGGTTGCTCTAGCTCTTCTAGTCTCCGAGATCTAGGTGTTCATACAGACGGACGGACGGACGGACATGGCTATATCGACTCGGCTGTTGATGCTGATGAAGAATACATATACTTTATGATATCGGAGATGCTTCCTTCTGCCTGTTACATACATTTGCACGACTTTAGTATACCCTTTTTACTCTACGAGTAACGAGTATAAAAACTCTGCTGTCTAAGATTGAATTAAGGTAAAGAAGATTGAATTGAAAATATTGTCTACTAGAGGAAAAAGACATATCGATAGGCGGACCATTGCAGAAGACTTACAGTATTACAAGTTGTAAAATTTGTGTGAAGTCATCATATGTAGAGGATCGAACAATGTATAAAATTTATCTTCGATTCAAATTCCCAAATTAATCAAAAACATTGGGGAAAGCGATTCCAGTTAAAACTCGTGAGAAAGCTGAACCGAACCGAACCGTTTTCTTTTGTGGTTTTCGGTTCGGTTCAGCAATTCTGATAGGAAGCCGGTTCGGTTTGCGGTTCGGTTCACTAGCTGGAATATGCGGTTCGGTTCGGTTCAAAACCGGTTCGGTTCAGAACCGGTTTGCATCCCTGGTTCAAATAACCAAAGTATGGTTACGACATTTTTAAGTTTGATCCCTTTTCAGTCCAGCGACGCTATTACAATCGCAGAGGCTGTAAAAATGGAACTTAGTAATTTAAATCTAGTTATAGTAAGCTTGATAGGAATCGGCACCGATAATGCTAGCGTAATGACTGGCAATAGACAAAGCGCTTACACAGAGTTGAGGAAAAGTGTGCCCTCCCTAATATTAATAATATGTGCGTGGCACTCAATTCAATTGGCTGTAAGCCAATCCACAACGAACAATTTTCCAGACCAATTGGAATATATAGTTGCCGACACCTACTCTTGGTTTGCTAAAAGCTCTTACCGACAAATGACGTATTAAAAAGTTTTTGAGTGTTTAAAAAATGCAGGTATATATGATTGTCTTTAGTTTCATTATCAATCGTAGTGCTCGTCCAAAAATATGTTTATATGTGTGTATCAACGTTTAGTTTTCATGCTTGTCTCAATTTTTAGTAAGTAGACTAACAGGTTTGGTTTTTTTTACTATCATGTATTTTTGTATATTTATATTGAATTTCTTTTGTATTTATTTAGGCACCCTTAAAAATTCCTAAGGTCTGCGACACAAGATGGCTATCTATCGAAAGTGTAGTATCGCGAATCGAGGATCAGTGGGAGAACGTAAAGTTGCTCTTTGCCTTAGCCTCTACACATGAAAGTTGTCACAAAGCTAAAATGTTAAATATGCTTTATGAGGATGACAAAAATAGGCTTTATTTAATATTTTTAAAGCCAATTTTAAAAAATAATTCAATATCAAAACAATTTGTTCCAAAGCGGGAAGGTCGATTCGGCGAAACTTCTTAATCAAATTATAACGGCAATCAATGCGCTAAAAAATATCATAATTCCTCCAGAGGCGAATATTGATATTATGAAGGAAGATTTGGAAGATTGTGCAGTTAGCGACTTATTTATGGGGTATGCCTTTGAGAAGGAAATCAAAGAAGAGAAATTTTGATGAAAAATATAAAATCAGAGAAGACTGTAAAAACTTCATTAAGGCGTTAATTATTCAACTGAGGGAGAGGTAAGCTTAAATTGGATTTTAATAGAATGATTTATATTAATCTGCAGCGTAATTTCAGACTTCCTCATAATATTGAGTTTTTAAAGAAAAATGGATGTTTTTACTTTACGAGTCAGACGTGTGCTGAGAAAAAAATTCGTATGTATTTAAATTTTATTTAAATTTTTCTCGAAAAAATTCCTCCTAAGCCAATCTTTCTCGGATATAACTCGCGTCTTTTGGACTGTATCTATTATCCTCGTTTTCGAGTTGCTACGCGTATTTCCGTTGGGCACTGACTGCTAGCTAGTGCCTTAAGAACTGAATATGGATTCGAGCAGAAGGAGTGGGCCTGACACGGATATGTCTTGCAGCTCAGATTCGGATAATTCGAAATTCGCCCTGACCAGGGATCGCTTGCCAATGTCAGAAGCAAAATCTTCAGTGGATAAGAAGAAAAGGAATAAGAATAAGGAAAAAGTTTCAAGGGTTTCTAAGAAATCTTCAAATAATATTACATATGCTTCTTGGTCGGATGTAAAAGAAGCTCCATATTTGGCTTCAAGCTATATTGCTAGTCTTCTGAACCGACCAGTCACTCGCTCTATGAACTTTAGGACAGACTCGGCTCCATATGTATTTACCTAAGGATTGCAATTCAGAAGAGATTCTCAGAAAGCCAATTTCTTGGACTCTTCATGCCCTTCAAATTTATCAGGACTTCAGGAAAACTGGAACTGCCCAACTACAATTACAAGTACAACAACAATAACGACCTGTTGTGCCTCGTAACCAACTACAATTACAAGTACAATGGTAACAACGTCCTGTACTGCCTCATTGCAGTATAGATTGGCATCAACCTTGGACGCACCCAGTGCCTCAACTTATCAGCATATGTCTGGCTCCGTAGCCATGGAAAATGTCTATGAGGAGGCGATTCCTGCCCTTACTCCAGTTGTGTGGCAAACAGAAAAGCGTAAGCGAAACCCACCGCCTCATCGATTGCAAGCTACTGCCAACAAAAGGCAGTAACACATACCAGTTACGTGAAGACAAGCCGTACCGAGTGTTTGTGAGAAACCTAGCACACACCACCCCGATAGGAGTCATTAAGACGGCGCTTAATGCGAAAGGTCATGAAGCGACGAGGGTTCACAACCCCCCACCTCGCACTGTGACCTATGAGGAGAATGGGGTCATGAAAGAAAAAATGGTCCATAATAACTATTTTCATGTGGACCTGGCCCAGGCCACAAACAACGAAGATGCTCTTGAAATTCGGCAAATTAGAAAACAGAGAATAACAGTGGAAATACCGAAAAAATCTATGAAAAATTTACAATGCTTTAGGAATAAAGTGGGATGGCTACTCTCTAGTAGAAACAAACTTTCACTTCGTAGTAAAGTGCACATTTATAAGGCCATCATTGCACCAGTCTGAAGATATGGGATCCAAGTATATGCCATAGCTGCAAAATCTCATCGGAGAAAGATTCGAGTCCTCCAGTCCAGGTGTTTGCGCAGACTGTCGGGAGCACCCTGGTATATGTGCACAAGACACCTAGAGAGTGATTTAAGAGTACCCAAGATTGGAGACGTATTAAATACACAGGCCGGTGCTTACATAGAACGATTGAGAAGCCACCCCAACACACTAGCCAGAAGGCTCTTGCGCAGACTATGAAAAGCGGGAAGAAGAGTAAGACGGCGCCTCAAGAAACTTTTCCCCAGAGAGCTTCCTAACAGACATATACCATAGCAACCACATCACCTTCTTAACACTACACAGAACCACTACACTAGACATTTTCCATATCAACACAAATTCACTCTCCCATAATCAGACTCTTACCTCTTGCCACACTTATACAGAAATAAGTTAATATGAATTAGCGCATACTCAATCTAAAATAAGTTGCCAAATCAATGGTGACAAAAAGTTTAGAACACTGATAATAAAAAAAAAAAGTAAAAAAAAAGGCAATATGCTACACCCAAATTAAACACCTGAAAAAATCATTTCCTTGTTGGGACATTTCCAATATGAAAATATTCATGAAATTGTATCACAATTTGGAAAAATTCATTTAATCATTTGGGAAAAAAAGGAACATACGATGGAGTTTTGGTCAGAAGTTCTAATATACAAGGATGCTGGCCGAAATAAAGTTTTTGAGCAACTTGCGTTATTTGCACTGCATATTCTCTCACTGCCATTTTCAAATGCTGCGGTTGAGAGGGTATTCAGCCAAATGAATATTGTGAAAACAAAATTTGCGCAACAAAATGTGTGAAAAGTTTGAACGCAATATTAAGCATAAGGTTTTTTTTAAAAATGTTAAATTATTTAATATATACTAAGTATATTCTTTTGAATGTTATAGATATGGACTGCGACGTCAAGGCAAATGTTGTCATGACTATAAACTAACAAGCAAATACCTTGCTTTAATTAAATCATCCGCCAAATATATGGAACCCATAGTCGAAGTGGATGGAATCATTTCTTTATTGTAATAAATAAATATCTACAAAATTCAAAAATTAATTATTTTGATGTTTTTTTTGGTTAGCTTATAATTAAGCTTTTTTTTTAGTTTTTAGCTTATTCTAGCTTATTTTTTTCTTCAATCTAGCTCAGCGATGTTCACCCATAGCCCCCAGGGGCCGAACACTTTCGGTAATTCACGGCGAATGCTTGCCGAAGTAATGCTTCAGTGAGTGTCGGAGAGAGACGGAGAGCGTCAGAGAGCCTCTCTTCTTGAACATCGCTGATCTAGCTTATGGTGTCTCCCAAAATCTGGCAACACTGATGTTGAACTCCTCTTGTTGTTGTTGTTTTTTGTGTATTCTCTCGGGTAACGGTGTTTTATCTTTCTGTCTGCACGGGATTTTTCACTTTTGGGTGTGTAGGCTGCTGCTTTTGTTTGTATGCATTTTTGCATTAGATCAGTGGTGTCCAAACTCACACAATGAACGCGTTGCGCTTGTGTGCGAAGCAGCGAAACACGAAGGCAACGCATAGCGAATGACTGCGCGTTTGACTTTTGAGCTTCAGCCGAACACATGAGTCGTGAGAGCAAATGCAGCCGAACACGGGCATCGTACGAGAACAAGCTGCCGAGCGTTCTATTTAAAGAATACACATATTCTGTCTCTCTATATATGTGTAGGCTGCGACGCCGGCAGAATTTGGCTTGCCAACCACGCGTGGCTGCCTTTTCAAATTTTGGACACCACTGTATTAGATGAACTGCTGCTGTATGTATGCAATTTTTTGTTTCACTTTAATTCAGATACTGTTTTTTGGTTTTTTTTTTTTGAGTCTGCTATTATTAAACTTTAGTTAAATATTGTATTTGCTGGTATTTTTGTTTTTCACATAACTTCAGTTAAATGTGTTTTTTGGTTTTATCCAACTGCGCCAATTATGTAAAATGTTAATTTCTAATGTGTTTTATTCAATTTTCTTTATTGTTTTGAATGGCGGGGTTCTGGTTGGGCCAATTTTAAACTAAATTTAATTATTCGGGGCTTACAGGGTTCGTAAAATATCACTCACATCAAGAAGGCCTTTATTTACTAGTAAAGAAATATTCAACACTGATATGTACAAATAAATATCGTAAGTGATGAAAAAAACTGTGAACTTTGTTCTAAAAAATATACATCACAAAAATCAACATTTTCATCATGAGTGACATTCCAACATGTTCATACTCTTGTAAGAGTTTTGATGTCTTAATGACATTTGCACCATTATCGGTCGTCATCAAATATATCTGTTTAAGACCCATACGAAATTTTCCCAAACACTTAAGCACCTCTTCCTTTAGATATTGGGCTGTGTGGCGTTAACAAAGCTGTATCATACCTATGGTATACACCACAATTTTGAAATCATCCAAGAATTGAATATTCAGTCCCATAATACTGCGGTCATTCCGAGTTGCAATGTCCATTTTTAAACATACCATTCGATCCTTAACTTGTTCTGCTATTATCTCAGACATTTTGTATGCCGTCTTGTCGATTTGAGAAGCAATATTTCTCGAGTTGAATTTGCGATTATATCCATCTGTCCAAGGCTGCAATATACTTTGATAGCTATCGTTGTGGAACAAGCGAAACGGCATGGATAACGAGGAAACCAAACTTGCAATAGCCTTCAAAAAATCGTGTTTGCTCATTTTTAATGTCACCGGGATATTTGTCCTTTTTGGGGCCAGTTTCACATCAGAAGCGTCTATTTCCTCTACATTTTTTTTGTGAACCAATTTGAAGTGGCGCTTTATATTACCAGTATTATTTGACATTTTTTTATTGCAAATAATGCATAAAACCCTTGTTGAATCGTCAGTTGGTAATGCCACTGTATTGTTGTTGAATTTCTTCACTCTGCCCATTTTACTTATTAGTAACAAACACACAATGAAAGAGAGAAGTGAAAATTATTTTTATAAGTACAGTTCGATTTAAAAATCTTTGAATTACTCGTGATGAAAATGTTATTGATATATATCACTAGTGATAAATATCAGGTGATATTTTTGTGATGTATATTTTTTTGGAACAATGCTCACAGTTTTTTTCATCACTCACGATATTTATTTATATATATCAGTGTTTGACTTTTTGTTCAATGATATTAATATGAGTGATATTTACGAACCCTGCTTACAAATGACTGAAGTTGGAGGCTATGTAACCCCGCTAGGCCTGTTGGTCGTTTAAATTGGCAAAATGGTCAAAAGGGCAAAGCTGGGTTTTAAGGGGAATCGGCCCCCGCTCCTATATTTATTTCAAGTATGCAGATTTGAAGGTCATTCACCGACAGTAGTTTAGCGATTTTTTTTAGACTTCTTTTACCAACCCCGAACAGCGGTTTATATCATTTCCATCACAAGCCTTTTTTGGGCCAACTAGCCATTCAAAGAATTCCAAACTTTTGATGGCCAAAGCTGGCATGTCGACACTCCTCCACAACAATTTTCCGGATATTGAAAGTGCAAGCCGTTACCTACAAAGTTCCGCGAAATTTTTAACACCTTTTATTTTCGACTTTTAGTCGAGGTTCCACTTTCGTTTTTTACATGTCCAACTGTCATTGCTAGATACAGTTTGTGTAATTTTTTCAGAATTTTAAAAGTTGTGGTACGTGGTTAAAATTAATAAAAACAATTTTGAATGTATATTTTCAAGATTTTCTTTAATCATCATCACTGTCTTCGTTAATTCCTAGATTAGCATCTACGTTCTTATATAGCTTACTTAAAATAAGAGCTGGTCAAAGAATTTGGGATAGATACCTACTAGAGAGCTGCACGAGTGATTCCGGCATCGTTTAACACTGCTCGACAAAATGAAAGTCAATCTTCCCCCAATTCACCAAACCAACTTTTTCTAAAGTATTTTGGACCGCTGAGCACGAAAATTGACATGAAAAAAAAATCTGTCGAATCATTATCGAGATATTATCGATAAACAATTTTTTCGATTTTTTCAAAAGTTGCCTCCACTTAAACTCTCATAACTTTTTTGTTTCTACACCTATTTAAAAAGTTTTAAGGCAATTAAGAAAGAAGAAACCTGACGGAAAGTTTCGTTTTCAGACAAAAATGTGATAGGATGACGGCTTTCAGAGCTATAGGCCCAAATGTAGAAAAAAAACCTTAATTTTTTCAAAATTTAAAAAAATTTCGAAATTAAAGTGCTTAAAAATGCAAACTGAAAAACAAAATTAATGTTTTTTTTAAACTCGAAAATAAAGTATTTTATTAACTTTAAGAAAAGCTTTCATACACAAAAATCGGACATGAAAGGGTTTTTTCAAAAAATTTTTGGTGAAAAGGGGCAGACTCACAAGTTTCATCACTAACTCAGCATTTTCACAAACCAAGTGGAATTCACTTAGATCTTTAATTTAAATCTCAAATCTGCTTGATTAATAAGGTGTGGCTTTTTTTCCAAA